>JARKIC010002016.1:0-82093 GCA_029378375.1 Mycena olivaceomarginata | reverse complement strand
CCTAGAACTTAGCGAGCACTGGGACGTTGACAATCAGGCTCAGCTTCAGCCTCCTCTCACCTGACTCGAGACTCTCAGTATTCCACGCCGGGTGAAATCACGGGGTCCGACTCAGTGCCACTCACTCGCGAGTTTCAGCAGGAGGCAACACTTTGGATCGACACTCTGATTTAGCTAATCCAGCTACAGTATCGCCGTACAATGGTCTGTGACTCAACGGCACCTTGACCGATGAATACCGCCTAGGCATCCATGAGGCTATTTATTATCGAGAATTGGACATTGAAATTGACGGTAGACTTACTTAATTTCCTTTGCCGTCCGTGGAGACAGTCTAGTCTACATGTTGTTGCGAATCAAAGTCCCGGCCAGGTGTGAAAGCAAATTCCAATTCTCCTCATCAACATCCAGACGGGCGTCTAGATCTCTGATCTCCAATATCGCGAGCGGAGTCCCGCGTCCATGAAGCGCAGACAACAACACCTGCAATGCCTCGAAAACCAGGCACACTGTGGCGGATCCCCCGTCGGACGCGGTAGCACTGACACGGATGTAGCGCAAATTCGTTGGACAGCCGTTCTTCGGGACTTTCTTACCGGAGAACTGTGCTAGGACTGTGAGGAAGCGGACCACTGTGGGGTCGGCGAACATGTAGATGACCTCCAGGGCGGGCAGGAGGGCAATCGCATCCTTCCACGCTGGAAGCGGCGTCACATGAGGAGTGTCGCGGCAGTCGAGGTGCGTAATGTGCACGTCGGACAGAATTTCCAGAATTGTGGTCATGAAATCGCAAAGCCGGCGGCTGCTGGGAGGATATGTAGTTATCATGAAGAGTGAATCCTCTTCGCCGGAACCATCGTGTTCCGAGAAGGCGAGCCTGAAGAGATGCGGCTTTTCTGGTGTAGATGTGGAGCCAAGCTGTACACATCAAATAATACACTGTGTTCAGACCCCCTCTGCACAGAGGCTCAGCTCAGGTACCTACGCAGAGCTTCACAGATGGGTCTGTGTAGGTCGCTGGACAGGCTCTGTTTAGCTCTGTATAGGTCAGGGCGGGTCAGTGTATGTTTGTCAGGGGAACCCCCGCTTTGGATGTTCCCCTGGCTTCCCCTTCTCCGGCTATTTCTCCGGCTTCCGCTCCAGATATCTCTCCAACTAATCCTCCGGATAACTCCCCGTCCGCCCGTTCCCGCTGGCACATGCTATGCAACCAGGCCCGGGATCACTGTAGATACCTCCGAACACGTGCTACTGGGTAGTTACCATTTAGTATATAAGGTTTCGCCTGGTGTGGGAATCCTCATCCTTTCTTCTCTTCGGATTCCCCCGCTAGGTGCGTAGTATTCCCGCTCCTGTATTATAGTACCCATATTTATACTTCGGATTCCCCCGCTAGTTTCTGCGCCGAGCTTAAGGTTGCCCTTACAATGTGAGTGTATGTCAGTGTAGGTCAGTGTAGGTCGTGGTAGGTCTGTGTAGCCACCTCCACAGGATCAAAATACGGTATTTACTCTCAGAGGAACCGTCACCGATATGTCTTTGGGTTATTGTAGATGGCAGCATCAAAAGAAATGCAGTGTGAACTTGCTATCGGCTTGTTCCGTGGACTTCGGCCGAGAGGGCCGATCAAGGGCTAGAGATAGGTCAGAAAGATAATATAGGAAAGAAAACTGACTGTAGGAGAGTAGAACAGCTGATCACTTTGCGAACTGAGCTTTTGCGGTGATCTCGAGCGAGTTGATACCGGAAATAGACGGGATCGCCAATCAGTGAGGCTGTGACTGGCTGTGGATCAATTCATCAACAAATCATCGTAATGATCTCGGGACATGTTTGAACACCGAATGAACACTGCGAGAATTGTTTGAACTCAATCCCAATAACGGTAGAGCTGACAAGAAAAACTCAGGTCTGTGGAGCTCTGTGGATGTACCTACCCTCACCTACACTGACATATACAGACTCTGCATAGTTGTCCCAACTTCGGCTACCACGACCTACCCAGAAACTGTGCCCAGTCGTCTAAAGGTGATCTGTGTGGCTGACTAAACTGAACTACCCAAACTCTGTTTAGTTCACCCTTGAACATAGTGATAGATGGTGCTGACACAGCGCAGAGGTGTTGGCTGATGGGCCCAAGCAATTGGTTGAGGTTGTCAATGTGATTGAAATCCCATCCATCCAGCGAGAGTCGAGTGTTTGAAGGGATCATAATGTGGTGGAGGAGCTTGTGGCAGTGTCTGCTAGAATCCATGATTGATAATGATTGGAGCAGAGGGAGAGATATGATGGGCTCCGACTGGGATGCCGTTAGACCAGAGGTTACATGTGAGAGCTTTAGGTGAGTCAAATCAGGCGATCTTTTGAGCATTGAAAGGAGTTGTGTCAGGTTGTTACTCCACTGCCCATATTCGGGGTGAGAGAAAGCATAGTTATTCCGCGGATGAGATCCCAGTTAGTGTCCACGTATTGCAGATCCAACGATGTGAGACACGGTGCACACCCATTGAACATGGCATCAGGGAGACTTGGGTCCGGTACGAGTCCATGGCCACGCTAAGGAATGTTATCTTGACGCACAATGGAGCAAGCTCGGATTGCACCAGGATAATTTCGAGGGATCTGAGTTTTTTGGGAGACGAAATGTTGATATTCCCCCACAATTACTGTTCACTCAGGGCTATGTCATACCACCGACAACATACAAACATGGATCTCATCCATCCAGAATCGAAATGCCCAGTTCTGAATGCATACGAGGTCAAGATTTTGGAAACGATCTCTGGGAGAAGAGTAAAAACTGGGGAATGTGAGTTGGCCTCCGCCCCCAAGATCACAATCTGGCCGTAGTAGCAGGCAATTTGCTGTTGAATTTCTTTTAGCCAGGTCGTGGTAGGTCAATAGTATCAATGAGCATCGATATTGGCCTACAACTTGGTCGGAAAGTACCCACATTTAAGGTTCTGCTTCAACAGACATGGGTGTTAAGCACAGAAATCGATATGGCTGTGCTCGGCAAAGCTACCATATATTACTGTAGAATTTCATTCAATTCGGCGGGCATGCGTCACGCACCCCTGTGCCGCGATGAATTTTGGTCTTGGTCACGGGTCGCGGCACCCAGTGCCAAATGTAAAATGTGGGACATTGGAGCCAAATCTCCCTTGGAGATGCAAAAAAGCCAGAATTTTCGAAATTTTTCGTCTTGAATGCCAATTTTTGGAGGTGTCACGCCAAAATTTGTTGGTTGCCGAAGTGCCGAATCGGTATTTTGGGTCACGGGTCACAACCCGTGCTGAATTGAATGAAATTATTAACTGTTCTTTAAGATTTTGCTCATTCGGCGGTGCCCATCACGTTGCATATGTTGCGTTTTTGCTCCATAAGGCTTAATTACCCCCGTTTTCGCTCTTGTGCAGTGTGCCCACGATCTGCTACGGACTGTGCTTATAATATCTTTCCCCTGCCCTCAGCAGTCCAATTTTGGCTCCCCCAGCTTTCTAGCCAACTCCAACCTTGCCCATATCTGCGTTTTTAAACCTCTCAAAACAGCTGTCGGTGGCCTGCTGCACTGCCATTCTCTTCCTCCTTTCCTCCCCCCACCATCCCCGCAGTAATCCTCACCCAGCCGCCTCGCTTGCAATGAAGAACTACAAGACATGCCTTCGCTTCGCTCCGGTGCAGGCTACGTGGTGTAGTGATAGAAATAAATGCATTGGGAATTGCTGGTAATTACAACGACATCTGTCAAAGTCTAATAAGGAAAGGATCGCGGGTCAATTTAGCAGAGGAGAACCAGAGAATCATCACGGTGTCAAATCCAGGTTGCCCAATGGTCATGCAGCCAATGGTCGGCGGTTCAGCTTTAATACAGATTGAATGGTTACAGATTTCCCCAGACGAACTGATGTCGCACCTCGGCTAGTATCTGTGTCCCACAATTCTGCGCTTTCAACGGGGATGTACGTACCCTTGCTGAAGCTCCAGATCCTCGATAAAGTCTCGTATGCATTTGGATAGACGTCCTATACGCTACATAAGATGTATAGGCGGGGAATAAAATCCAGATGCACATGTATTATCAACTGATATACTACGTGCTAGGTGGCGTGCGCAAAGGAGAACTATTGCCCCCGTCAGATGCTGATAATGGAAGTCACACGCAGGCTAGCATGCGAAAGGTGTCAGTATTCACTGTCGGCCTTGAAGAGGGCAGGGATACACGCACGGATGCTCGGATGTAGGCAGGGGCCGCTTACCAAATGTTTCAATGTTTATGTTGAACCTGCCTTTCTCGTCTGTTGGTCGCTTGCGACGAATTTCAGATAGATGAAACCTCTCATGCATATGCAGAGGACAGAAACAGACGAATGAAAATGAACACACCGTCACAGGCGTGACCCATGTCTGCCCAAAGTACCCCTCTATCACGCCTCCGCCTTCATCCCTCCGCCATCATCGACCCTGCGAAAGCAAATGAGCAGAGTTGAGGCGGAAAAATTGAAGGGCAGCACACCCTATGATGCTGATGGTTGATGGCTCGGCAGGCACGGTGCTATAGCACGGCGGTCGAAATCAGTTGGGAATGAGTGCGACGAGTAAGAGGATCACGCACGGTGGACCATAGTTCCAGCTTCCGCATCAACAGTGAGCAGCTCGGAGACAGCAGAAAGTTCGGCAATGCTTTTGGCACATATAAAATAAATGTTGACACGTCTGATCAGACGAAAAAAACAGAGGACGCACGACGAAAGCAAATGAGCAGAGTTGAGGCGAAAAATTGAAGGGCAGCACACCCTATGATGCTGATGGTTGATGGCTCGGCAGGCACGGTGCTACAGCACGGCGGTCGAAATCAGTTGGGAATGAGTGTGACGAGTAAAAGGATCACGCACGGTGGACCATAGTTCCAGCTTCCGCATCAACAGTGAGCAGCTCAGAGACAGCAGAAAGTTCGGCAATGCTTTTGGCACATATAAAATAAATGTCGACACGTCTGATCAGACGAAAAACCAGAGGACGCACGACATATTGTTCCAGTCTACTGCACTGGAGGGCTGTGAAGGATGTAGGGATTCGACTATTATGTTGCGTCTCGGACAGATGGATAGCGCCCTCCGCAGGGAAAATTGAGCGCGTGAAAATGGCCATGGAGTGTACGCGCTACGGACGCACCTGAAACGCGTAAAAACACGGATCCCGATGGAAAGCTAGTCACGAAGACATTGACTGCATTTCAGACAACTGGATACGGAGACGACCCTAAGCAGAGGTAGTTGAGCGCAAGGAAGTCCATGAAATGCACGCACCTTGGACGCGTAAAATAAAATGCGGATTGCGAGGGGATTGTTGTGTAACTGGTGGTAATCAGCATGAAGATGTATGCCGCCATACAGCAGGTAGTTATCGTACGCTGCTCAGACACGCCCTCAAGGCGGGATTATTCAACGATCTGGAAAATTGTGAGCAAAATCCGAAGCCAGATGAGGGAAGCGAAACATAAACCGCACATTTAAATAAATTGCTTACCTCAAAAGGCACGCTGCTTCTTGTCGCCATAGAAGCTGAGCGAGTCGACTACAGATGAATAAGATCTATTGAGCGATCCTTCATGCTCTGATCAAGTTACGAACTCACATTTTGGCCACACATGAACGGACCCAGAAGCCGATGTTGTCGGTATGATGCTGCGATCTATGAGACAAATGACTCGGACTTGAGTACAGATCAAGGAAATCGTACTCGGAAGAAATAATGGTCGCTCACTGCGAAGTCAAACCCTGAATTTGCTCAGCCGCTGGTACACTGGATACGACCGAATTAATAAAGCTGCGCGTGGAATATTACGCACTCAGAGATCGGAATCGGAGGCGCTGGGGCGCTGGGGCGCATTTGATTGTAGGACAAAAGCCTGGTTTGCTACTCATCAGGAAAGCGCTGAAGAAAATGAGGGCACGCTACATACAGTTACGCCATCCATCTAGAGGGACAGCATGGCAGAGCTTGTTGAACTACGGAGAACGACGGGGATAGGTTGATCTGCGATGAAGGATCACATTACGGACACGACGGAAGACGGGACGATAACTCCTATGGCATCAGAAATCTGCTTCCCATTTGCGATTGAGTTTAATGGTGTTCAGTTGATTCATATGGACGTCCGAGAGTTCGATAGTCTTGATCCCCCAGCCGAGAGCTCAATCTGGCAGACATTGAACTGGGAACGTTGCTTTATGAGGCGAGATGGAAGCGTGACCGGTGTTGCGATTGAGTCTTGCGACGATGTCGGCTTGAATGTTGGAGTTCCAGAGCTGGGGAGTATGAAGACAATGAGGCAAGAAGAGAACGATGAGCAGCTGTTTTGATGATTGATTTGGACGATGAGGCACAGCGACCTTGATCGGGATGGCGGAGTACCATCTTGCCACGAGTCTGGATGGTTGGATTTGACTCGGTGTTGCAGAAGGCATTCCAGGAGGGTGAGTATGGGCAATAGGAGGAGGCTGGAAGTGGGATGACGGTAGGGGAAAGAACAAAGTAGTGCGAATTACAGACGTCGTTCTTTTGAGCGGGCCTTGAGCGCGGGATCAAACGGCATGTGGTTCATTTAAATTTGGGAAGACGCGTCATACCACAGCCTAAATTTAAAGTCAAAGCCTCGAGGCCGCTTTCCTCGGTTGCGAAGTTGAACTTGAAATTCAACTGGGAATGAGAAAGCTGGCAGGATAAAAATACAATGAAAGCAACACGCCATGCAGGTCGGCATGCACTTCAGACAGAGCTCGATACCGGTTCTGCTAGGACGACGGAAGGGCGGAATAAAAAATAAAAGATGAATCTGATACCAATCTGAGAAGTTCGGGAATTCGCGAGCGCCCAGTGGCGTGCGAAGAACAAACATGTACATCGTGATACGAGGCATCTGCTTAATATACGAGGTATGGCTTTGTGCACCAAGACACTATGAAGTCCCACTCATTCACTTACTTCCCCCCATCACCATCTCATCCTTCACCAGCCGCTCTCCTCTATGTCTCAACACTTTCCTTGGCTGTTTGACCTCAAAAGGGCTTTCCAAGGACAAGTCAAGTTGCCTTTAGCTCGCGATTCGGACTCCAACTTGGCTCCTCCGATGAAGCCCCGATAAAGTGCTCACTTGGTGTTCTTGGTTGCATTTCAGCCTTCCTACACAACCCTGGGTCTGCCCTCTTTCTCTCAAGCCCATGGATATCGGAGCCTGTCAACCATTACCTGCTCACATCCCTGTGAAACCCACTCAAGTTCCACTCCAAGTACTAGCGGCGGCTACCTCAAACTCAATGTCAAGTCAGCCATTCGGCTTCAGAACTATTTTTTCGTGTCTCCCCCGCCTTGCAATCACAATTAACTCGGGATTCAATACAGACCTCACCTGGCAGATACTCACTAAGTAGTGTCGTCACCTCCAGGTTTCATATTATCATTCCAAATCTTATTCAATTCATAGTGCATATTCCAATGTTTGTGCGACATTGTTGTACATCATCAATTGTATTCTGAGATGCCGGATGAGGTGAGGACAGCCTACTGAATTTCTGTGCACCGTTGTGTCCTCTGGCCGTGGTATGTGTATTTGTTTGCTCAGTGATACGACACTAAGCAGAGCAGGTCAGATTCTGTATGCTAGACCCCACCCCCCAGGTGTTCGCTTTTGTTGCCCACCAGACGATCTGCACGGATGCAGCAAAGTCGCGACATGAGGCTGACTGTTTTAAACCAAGCACAGTTCCACGGTGGTGAAGGTATGTCTCGCTGCTTTTATCTGATAGCAAACACACAGTGTTTATAGGCTCAGAAGATTGTGATGGGCTTCTCTCATTACCTGAAGCTCATCCCAACTGCATCGAAATCTCTTCGCCCTCATATACTGTACTTTTTCTTTCAAATCGACAGGGGGTGTGACACGTGACTCATTTTACCTATTCGACATTTCGGCAGCCGCCGAAATTCTGCGTGACACCCCGAGAAATTCGACATTTGAACTGAAAATTTTGTCTTTGTTGCAGTTTTTAGGCGGTGGAGGCCTATGTGACCGCTTGAAGGTTTGACGAAGGCCCGGGTGACACGTGACCCCGACCAAATTTCGTAATCGACAGAGGGGTGCGTGATGTGTGACTGACGATTTGAATGAAAAAGTACAGTAGCCAATCATGGCCATCGCCAGGACGCGCACAGCTTGAGTGCTTCTCAGTTCTCACTTTCACCTTCCCGACATAGAAAACGTGATGACCACAAGGGGGTACAAATCTGCGAAATTTGCACCATACCTCGAAGTTTTTTTTTCAGCAAAATCGGCGACCCCTCCCCCCCTCCCAAAAGAGGAAATTCCTTTTGGGAAGTGATGAATCGCCTTCTGGAGGCTTGTGGAGCTTGGTTTGATGTCTGGGACATTATATATCCACTAAATTGACAAAGTATCAGTTGTGCTAGTCATTTCAGGATTGTTTGAACAATTCTGAGTGAAAAGATGTTCAGTGATGGGGTCCCGCTGCCGTATGGTTGCCGAGCCCACATGCTCATTTGCTATATTGGGAAGACCTCCGGCCGATCAATCCCTCATCAATTCCCCGATATGGGAATAATGTATCCTCTTCTACTTCAACAACCACTACACCAGGCACCTTAAGGAAAGTGGATTGTGTCTCAAAATCACAATCTCTTCCAGATTTTGAGGTGAGGTAAAAAATTCTGCAATCCGAAGCCCCTTGGATGACCAGTTCTCAGATGCCATGGGCGTTAACGTGGAGTTTGGGTGGGCTACGACATGGCCTAGGTTCGTTGTTAACATTGTTCCAGATTTATTCATCAAGCTCTCAATGTTCTTATTGGCCTCTGGCATAGGACGCTCGAGGTGCGGTTCTCTAGAAAAAGATCCTACCGATCCACTGAAGCATTTGCAGTCCCACTTGGCAGACGTATGAGTGACCATCGTTTCCAGAAACAGCTGAATTCTACCTCACCGTAGCTCATTCCAACACAAAACCATGGAAGCTTCAACTATGCCTTCTGCGCTCCCGACTCATTGTGAAATATGTTAACATCAACATATGCAAGCCGCCAATGCTAAGTACGTCGTTAAAATTTTGCGCCGTATATCAATGGGCTGATAGTGTTGCAGTACCCATTCCATGGACTGCGTCGTAGATTGGTCATTACAATACTGGACAATTTCATTCAAATCGACAGGGGGTGTGATGTGTGACCCATTTTACCTATTCGACATTTCGGCAGCCGCTGAATTTTTGCGTGACACCTCGAAAATTTCGGCATTTGAACCGAAACTTTTGTCTTTTTTTGCCTTTTTTTTTTAGGCAATTTGGGGCCTGTGTGACCACTTGGAGGTTCGACAGAGGCCCGAGTGACGCGTGACCTCGACCAAAGTTCGTGATCGACAGGGGGATGCGTGACGCGTGACTGCCGATTTGAACGAAATAGTACAGTCCTTGTGGACTGTTTAGTTTTGGCTCAGTTTTCACGTCGTCGATGCGTTTGAGTATGTTTACTTTGAATACACGAGCTCGGTTATGGCCTGAACGAAGTTATACCATGAGCAAAGAGAGATACAAGATATATCTCCTGGCCACATGTGATTAGGTGAACGTGAAGCGGCCGGAGCGAAGCGACGGTATATCTTGTACAGTATTCGGATGTTATAGTAAAAAGTCAGATTTCAAGTGGCTCGTACCGGTGGTGGACGAAGTTCGACGAACGAACATATCACCATCATAAAGGTCATTTTGCAAAGTGGGAAAGTCCTAAAGACCAAAAGTCATCGAGCCACAGGGATGACGCTGAGGCCCGGAGATAACTTGGATTGCATACTAGTGCAACAGTTGCTGACGAGATTCTGAAGATTCAGGCTCAGTTCGGACACCTCGGCGTTTATTCCAAGATCATTCAGGAACGTAATTTCGTCTCTCAAATGCCACAGCGTGGCAATTCGCGGAGACACCTTCAAGTGGAGAAAATTGTAAAAGCGTTCTGAAAGTCCCCGCAAAAATAGGTATGGGACCCCGTGCGATCAGTTAATGCAGAGCAATGAGATGCCAAAGGCGACTTCTGTGTTGTATTTTGCCACCTTCGTTTCTGGTATTGACAATTCTCGCTATCCACCAGCTTCCTTTTAGCTTCGAGAGGTCGTCAAATTCCATCTCTGGTCTTTTGAACCAATGGCGCGTTCTCTGCGAGGCGAGGGTCTTGGCAAGGTACACTTCCCTCGTCGGGGAAAGAACAGGAACTCTGCCGTGTACACAACGCAAGATATCTTGCCAGCTTACTCAGGCGATTCGAGCGATATGGTGTTCCATCAACAATGCATGGATCTACTACAAAATCCCCGTTGTAATGAAGAAAGGCCTCGATCTAGACGAAGCCAACTGTGAGCTAAAATACAATATTGAGCGAGGCCAGTCACGCACCATCTCAAACACTATGCCGTCTACCGCCCGAGTCGAATCGTGAACCCACCGCCAAATCGTCCTTGACCATAAGATTTGCCCCGCAATCGTCGACGTATGAGGGCGGTCGGGGAAAATAGGGTGGTGGGGGACGAAAGAGTCCTTCGCCCTCGAGTAAGTTGTCTCGCCACTGCGCATTAGGCTGCTCCCGCCAGCGTACGCCACCAGTGTTCCGTGGCGTGCGCCAATAGCTTCGGGCGCACTTTGCGAGCCCCACCGCGAGCCCGCAGATAAAGGCTGAGAGGAGCAGGAGTGCGGCGACAGTGATCGCCTCGTGCGGTGCGCCGATTCTGGGCGCTGCGCTAGGAGGTGGAGGTCGAGCGTGCTGGGAGCTCGAAACCTGTTGTCCGGCAGGCGGTGGGGTGGGCAACATCAATAATGTCGAGAGGAGAGATGGTGTTGTCGCCGCTGTCGGTAGATGTGATATTCCTGGGTATTGAGAGGCGGTATCATGCGAGAAAGCCGCTGCACTGGTGGCGGAAGACAGGATGGTTATGGCAAGACTTAATCTTCTAAAGGCGTAGGGAGTGAAAGGCGGACGTGAAAGTAAAACAGGTGAGCTTACAAGGTACACTGGAGCACTAGAAGAATGAATGGACGTCGGACAGTTGACAACATTGCGACTAAAAAAAAGGTGAACTCGAAGTTCAGAGCCGGGGAATGTGCAGTTACAAAGAACAAAATATTTTTGATGGGAAGGAGTAGGCGAAATTGGCCCGTGAAGTCCAAAACGTCTTGGCCCCGCCGAAAGGACCGACGGAGCGATGAGGTCGTGGGTAAGGAGTTTTTAATTGATGATTGCAGAGATTGGTAAAAGAAGGTACGTATTGTCGGACATCGTTTGTACCGATTGACGGAGTGAAGAGCGGCGACTTTGTTGCTCCGTGATACTCAAGTCGACATGGAGCTCTACGAAGTATTTTAAGCGGGCCACGGTTGGAATTGGCCGTTGGTCCGAATCCCACACAACGATATCACAGCGGTTCTCCGCGTCAGCATAGGCAGGCTATCAAATGAAACAATATAGTGAGGTTTCAGCTCATCGCGAACAAAAGGCATCCAGCGAGTAAGTTATCGAGGATCCCAGGTCAATTTATTGTCCAAGGCTTGCTCGCGACGTCTGTTCCGGCTCCGTGATTTCAGCTCCACTCAGCGCTCGCTTGCAAGCTCTTACAACGGCCATTGAATTCCGAATCAATCTTGATTCGGTGAGTCATAGCCACTCATTACCTGACGTGTGGGATAATCTCTCACCCTCTATGGACGTCCCACGGGCCTTGGAACAGGCCGATTGCCTGAAGTGCGGAAGCACGCGCGGGCCTGGGGATATGCGCAAGGGCATGGACCTGCACAGAGCTTGATCAAGTAATGTTCATCTGACGGTAGTCTCTGTCAATAAATGCCACGCACTAGCGTTAAGGGAGCCTCAAGCTTTGTTAGTCGGTGCTCGGTTGAACGATCTTGAGACATTTGTGCCCAGGGATCCAGGGTTTAGGCTGGTGCTTTGACCAAATCAAAGAGTCCAGGCCGACACTGATCGGGGGCCTACGACGAGGAGGGGGGCATCCAAATCCAGGTGAAGCTAAGGTCGCAATCTCCACAGGATTAGCAATTGTGTCGGGGATAATCGTGGAAATACATGAACGATACATCGCTGGATTCTCAGAGCCACTCATGACCTTGTCTGCTTTGCGTCATGTCACCAATTGGAAAAGTAAGCTCCCCAATCAGCAACATTGGAGCAAATTACATTATCACCATCCGAAGAGACAAAGAAAACGACGCCGCGCACCTCAAACCCATTGGCGCATTTGTCCAGAGCGCCAGCACATCGCTATTGATGTGCCTCATCATGTCTACTAATTCACGGCTGGCCTAGGCCGGATCGGTGTATGTGTCGTCCTCGGAGGTCGGGACCGGAGGACCAGAGTCAACTATTCCAGAGACTGTGTCGACTCCACTGGCAAATAGCGATGATGGGAGAGGCGGGAAGGGTGCGTAATGCTAAAGGGATGGGAGGACCGGAGGAAAGGTCAAATCCAGGGTCATCTAACGGTGAATTATCGGCGCTAGGTTCTCCAGCACGATTATGAGAAGGTGGTACTTGGCAGACGGAGGCAAATTCTGCCAAAATATCCCTGCGATACACGAACATCATTAATACAAAGCAGGGATCCACCAAGCTCACCCTAAGATGCCACTGACTTCCCAGCTACTGTACGAAGCCGAAGAAAAATGAGGCAATATGTAGTGGACTCATAGGGATGCTTACCGATTTTCAGACAGACGTACGACCTCCATGCACTTTCGCACATTCGCAATTTCGCGTCTCGCAACAAAACCATGCCTGATGTGAATACCAGAGGGCTGAGGCAGTAAGGCGCGCTACTCGACGTTGCCGGCGTGCAAAAAAAAAACCCCCCGCCGGATTGAGAGGACAAGGAATATTTCCCTTGTACCGCCTCTGAACATCTACCACGTCCGCGAGTAGTCTCCCGTAGTCAGACCCAATGACAAACTTTCCTTTTTAGGAGTGAGTGGGAAATAGTTCGCGAGTGCCCGAGCCGCATTCGTACATATTGCCAGCGAAGGAAGCCCCTACCAAATGCTAGATAAACCCACCAGCTGGGACAAGATGCACTGTGGATGCGGGACGAAACACCGGGATGAAGGGGCGATGGATGACAACTTGAAGGTGATAGAATGCGCAATACAAAGCGACAGACTGGGTACGGGGAGCAGAAGTAATGAATGGGGAAAAGCAAAAACGTAGATAATAATGTTCCAAATCGTGGAGCGTCGGCCGCCTGAACAAGCGATTTCCGGCCAACTGTACCTATCGGTAATAAAAGGGGTTCAGACCGCCCACTGAACAAATCGTGGTGCAAGTACAACGTACCTGATCGAACAAGTCCCACCCACAGTCGAGACCCGCGTCTGAAATATCGGGGTTGGTGCTTCATCGGGAGCCAATTGCACAAACAAGTAAGACTGTCCCAGCAAAACCGTTATCTCTGTACAGTAGTTTATTGCAAGAAATGCAAAGAAAAGATAGGTCCACGGACCGCAAATGTGCAGCAGACGGAGGTAGATATGTTGTCGCGCAAAATAAAGCTCGACGAGGCTGTTCATGAGCGTGTCGGGTGGGAATTCGAGCGTGTGTGGGCGACGGGTGGTGTCGTCGCGCTGTTATTACATGAACCCCAGAGAATGACGAAGGACAGGGATGAGCCTACCGTCTTCCCCGTCCAATACTGCGGCCGCCGGGAGGTCCACGTCTCGTCCCCGTCTCTAATGCGTCCGTGATTAAGAGAGTCATCGGTAAAATGCTGGTTCTGCGACTCATTGTGTTTCACATCAGCTGTGAGGTCAAGCGCGGCATTGACGAGGTTGACCCCCGAGCTCTTCCCGAACCGTTGTGGTCCAGCATTCTCCGGTGATCCATAGAATGGTGGAGGACCAGACATACGCACTGCGGATAGCGGGAAGATTCTTGCGCACGGGCCACTCCAAGTGCACATTTTCGATAGCGTCGCGCCCGTCAGCAAGTTTCCTGGCGGATAATCTGAACAACCAGCCCATCACCGAGTGTTCTGGGTGGACCGTCTTCTGTGAAGATCTGCGACAGGATTAGACCGGTGATAGGCCCCGGTCACCTATTGACCGCCTCCGCGTCAGCGATAGAGCAAATCAAGGGCCAAAAAATGACCCCCACGCCTTTTCGCGCCAAAAAGTAAATCGGCTTGAAAGTCACGAATGTCCCGCCGATATGCAGTAAATCGCGCTGCGCGCGAGAAAGTTTTTTGAATGGCATACGGTTGTTGTGAGTTCAATGTTTTTGGCTCTTGAAATGCCCTTGAAACGTGTTTCGAATCAGTAGAATCAAGCGACAATGAATTGGAACGCGCCTACGTGCTGAGCCCGAAAACGCATCTGTGACGAAAAAAAAAAAAGGTATTTTTTCATCAAAATGTCGCCCCAGTAAACCATTCTGGCCAAAGAGCGGAGGCAGCTGAAAGGTAGTGACCAGAGCCTGTAACCGTTCTTTCTAGTAAGACACAAGCGTTCTGTGGGGAGTGAGCGGTCTACGGCAGCCTGATATTTTCACGGTTGCCATTTTGGCTAGAATCAGCGCCGGTTCCCGCGAGCGTCCAGGTAGTTAGTTGGTAGGCAGTGTTGAGTTCCGTGCGGCGATTGAATCGCCGGGGCTTGAAGAAATAAAGAGCTGCGGCTTGCACGTGCGGAGAGAGGGTTGCAGAGTTAAGGAGCATGTAAGCGAAGGCCGTGCGTGGCACCCATCACCAAAGCACTCGGAATGATCCGCTCGTCTGGACGTTCAAGGCACGCCTGAGCAACGCCTTAATATTTCCGTGGGAACGGAATTTGAATTTCACCGGGGGGCCGGATGAAAAATAACAGTGAGTGAGGGCTTCTTCCCTCGCGCTCGCGAAACGTTTGTTTGGCCTAAGAAAAGAGGACCATGAACACTGCAGCAAGACCTAGTTTCCCGGCGTTGCGGCGGCCCGCCGTGCATCCGAGGCGATATCGGTGGCCGCCCTGAATTTGAAACATGCCATGGAGATGTCATTCTCGTAGTCATCACCATCAACAACCGCGTGCTTGCTTTGCGCCTTGTCCACAACGTCGTCCTCACCATGGCCGCCCCGCCCCCGCCGGGTCCCGTTCCCCTCCCCCCGAATATTGGAGCGATGTCAGTTCTTTCTCCCATTCCCTTCCCACCCGTCCCTCACCACCCGCCAGAACGAGCTCGCAGCTAATCGGAACACTGCTGAATTTTTTCCTCTTTGGCACCCTTTTTATCCAAGTCTGTGCGTACAAACCTTCTCGCAGATTTCGCCCACCCTCACCGCACCATAGATGTGTACAGCGTATGTTTCCCCAAGGACAGGGCCGCTATCAAGTCGCTCGGTGAGTATCAGACCGTCGGCTTCTATTGATGAGGATGCTGATGAGCGCCCGCTCCCACAGTGTACTTCGTGTTCCTGACCATGGCGGTCTGCGCATGTCTCAACGCAGCGGACGCGCACTACTGGTTCGCCGCGGGCTTTGGCGACATCGTCAAGTTCGGGCAGGCGCGGTTCTCGCCGTTCTATACCCCCTTCATGGGCAGTATTATCACCCTCGCGGTCCAGCTCTTTTTCTGCTACCGCATCAGCGTGTTCCGGTCTAGCGCGATGTGGTGGAGCTTTCTCATCGCCGCGGTCCGTGCCCGCGACCCATACATCCCAAGTGGAATATTCATCCATCTACTTTCTTTGTTAGATCTCCTTCCTTCAAGCAGCGGGTGGAATGGGTGGAGGAATAATAGCCTTCATCGCCTCGAACGAGCAGCACGACCGCGTGCGCACCCTGCTCGTATACGTGCGTCCCTCCTTCCCCACTTCCATCTGATATGGCTGACAGTTTGCTGTTCTGCGTCGTAGATGTGGCTTGTAGGCGACGCTGTAGCCGATTTGATGATCGCGGTCACTATGACCTATCTGGTAAGTTATGCCGAATGTCACTATCTGGCGTTCAGCGCTCAGCGCCGAGTTGAATCGTGCAGTTAACCCAGGCGTCTGAGCCTCAGACGCAGAGCATCGTCCGCGGCGTCATACGCTTGATTATCGAGACCAATACGTTCTCCGGTGCGCCTCCATTCGTTCCGTCTGCCCCAGCGGACGTTGTGCGCTAACCGGCCTCCTAAGCATCTGTTGCGATAATCGGACTCGCATTATTTGCTGGCATGCCCGTGAGTGTCTATCTTTGGCTAGACGAATACTTCTCTCAACGTTTGTAGGGAACGGACTACTCGCTGTCGGAGAAAGTGATGGCCAGTGGCCGTTCTCACCATTCTGACCACCTATGCACTCCAAACAACTTATGGAGCGAAAATATGAGTGAATAGAAGATATTTGGTTATGCTAGCAAAATGCCAAAAAAGGAAATTATGAAAATATAGCACATTTTTGCTCAGAATTTGAAACCGACTTTTTGGGGAGGGTTTTTATGTAAGATCTGATTCCATAGTCGAAAAGTACTCGTTAAGTAGTGTAAAATACCACTTTGAATCATATTAATACCTTGTGATTTGAGCTCACAATCTCAGTCAGAAGATGGTCATTTTCAGTGAAAATAGGCAAATTTGAGCAAAAAATGGCAAAAATGACCATCTTCTGACTGAGATTGTGAGCTCAAATCACAAGGTATTAATATGATTCAAAGTGGTATTTTACACTACTTAACGAGTACTTTTCGACTATGGAATCAGATCTTACATAAAAGCCCTCCCCAAAAAGTCGGTTCCAAATCCTGAGCAAAAATGTGTTATATCTCCATAATCCCCTTCCATGGTATCCCGCTAACATAACCAAATATCCTCTATTCACCCATATTTTCGCTCCATAAGTTGTTTGGAGTGCGTAGGTAGTCAGAATAGTGAGAACGGCCACCGGCCATCACTTTCTCCGACAGCGAGTATTTCATCTGCCCGACCATGGTCCTCCCCGGCATATACGCCAACACCCTCCTCGTCCTGCTCAACAACCGCGCCGCGCCCTCGCGCTCCGGGCAGCGCGCGGACTACGTCACATCCGAAGACCAAGGGTACATCAGCGGCAGTGGTGGGACGAGCACCGCGAACGGCACGAGCAGCATGCCGTGGAAGGTCGCTGGCTCAGGCGCGGGCGACCGCACGCCGACGACGCTCGGCAAGTTTGATGGTTCATACGCCGGGTTCGACGCGGCGCCAAGACGGTACATCCCCGACGCGATCCCCATCGGCGCGTTCGTCGCGGCACCGAACCCGAGCCCATATGACGACGACGACAATAGGCACCAGCCGTATCGCGCTGCGGCCCCGAGGGTGGCGAGTCCGAGTCAGCAGAAGCAGAGACATATGGTGAGCGAGTGGGACGATGTGAGCTATAAAGATGGAGCGCGGTGGGATGACCGGGAGCGGGAGAGCGTGGATCTGGGGGATGTGGAGGTGTGTTTGTTCTCCATCCACGAGTTGTGTGACACGTACTAAACCCTTCTTGCAGACGCATCCATACGGAAGCGCAGGCTCCTATGTCACCTGGGCACGGTAGCCGTCCCTGCACGTTAGCGTCGGAGCTGCGCACTGTACCTGTATCGTATGCTTCCATCGTTTGTACATACCTCACATCGCACTGTCTGTCCTTCTACTCCGCAGCTTTAATACCAGGTTTGGTTTGGGTTTCAAGTTAGCTTCCGCCCTGTCCGCATCACTACACCTTCTGACGCGAATACCGCTCAGAACATCGGTCCCTGTAAGCGGCTTTCTCGACACTGGTTTCCCGCGGCAGATAATACAAGTGCATCAGCCGTTCAGTCAATTTCTCAAAACGCGATAGCTCGAATCATCCAAGTGTCGAAATGTCCATTCGCAGCATCGTACCCGACCGCCTCTACATTCATTCACGCATCTTCAGTTGGACATTGCTGGCGCTCCCCGCGCCATGGCTAACACAGAACAAGTGGGCAATTCAATTTCCGGCAAGCCGAACAGGAGTGGGGAGGCTCACTGCGTCCCGCTCTCGCCGGCACCGCGCAGCTGCAGGTACCCCTTCATCGTGCCCGGGCTACTCGTAGACTGCCAGATCCAAAAAAGGGGGAGGAAGATTAGTAGCCGCAAACGAAGCAGAGGAGAGGAGGGAAGGCGGGCCCAGAGGATGGCTGGATAACAGACCTTACGCTCGACGGAGAGTCCACCAACCAGCACACCGGCGTAGATGAGGGTAGCTATTGCGATGGAGACAAGGTACTTCATGGCTGGGAGGTCGGGTGGGGTGCTCGGGAGCGTCGAGGTAAATTGGGGCAGCTTTATAAGGAGGACACGTCGTGAGCTGGCCGAGATACATCGCGAGTAGAGTGGCAGCGGACGGGAACCGTGAAGGGACGTCACCGATGGTTAACAAAGTTACTTTTACAAACTAACTTAGCCTTACAAAACTTACTTTACTTTACTTGTGGCAGACAAGTAAAGTAAAGTACGACAAAGTTACTTATAAGTAACTTAAGTAACTTGTAAGTAACTTGCAAGTAACTTAACTTCAAGTTACATGTGTACTAGGTACCCTAGGATCTATTCTAGCTTTGTGAGGTCGTGCTAAGTGCTAATTCACGCTCTCGCGACTATAGCTTGACGAACTTGGCGGGATTTGATGCCATCTGATGGCATAAGTTACTTTGTCTGATCGCATTGATCTAACTTGGCGGGCCAAGTTACTTGCAAGTAATTTGCAGTAACTTGAAGTAACTGGAAGTAATTTGAAGTTACTCATAGTAATTTGATTCACTTATGTGCATTGAGCTAAGAAGGTGTGAAAGCCCGGATGGCAATAGTCTCAGACTCGCTTACGCCCTTGCACGGTTGGTAAACTGCCGAGGAATTCGGTAGCCTGAAGTAATATTGCCTCCAAAGGACAACTTAGTCTTGTGTCCAGTAGCAGAACCAAGCCGGCAGCGGGCAGGAACTTTTGGGTGAAGGGGAGTTTGCGTCAAAAGTAGAGGAATGGAGGCTGGGCGGGCATATTTGTCCAGTAGATCACCGCACCATAAATACAGAGGCCGTTAAATTTGGAAGCATAGAGCAGCAAAGGATTAATTGGCGACATAAACACACAATAAGTTGCCGGCAGTCCGAAGCGCGATGAGACTGAGCCAGAGCAGGACAGGTGGGAAGGGACATTGGTAGCAGTCCACCAATTCAGCATCTTCGGACCACGATTTGAGAGAAATGAAATTGACACCCGATTAGAGCAATAGGATCAATCTGAGAGTGAGAGCGGGAGGAGACGTGATCACGACGGTGCTAGCATTGAAATACTCCGGAATCTGTATGCATAGAATTGTTTGAATCAGAGTAGAGAAGGTCCCAGCAGCAGACAGAAAGCTGGCATTACTTCGAGAAACAGAGAAAGAGTGTTGCAGGCACAGTAGCTTGAGGAGAAGGGAACTGAAAAAAAAAATCACCACTGGAACGAAAAGAATGTGGCCTTTTATATGTCAAGCGTTTCGGGAGGATTGTGCGGTTGTACGGCCTGATGACAACAGAATTAGCTGCGCTGTAGTGCGATCTGTTGAGGAGACACTGCGGGGAGGTCAGCTGTTCAGTCACCTGGGATTCTTGAGAGAGAGATTCGTTATGGTTCCAAAATGTCGAGGAGTCATCTTTAATACTGCGCCAGAAGGACGAGAGGAATTAGAATTAATGGAGAAAAGTCAAACATGTGCAAAGAATCGCCGAGCATTTCATTAAAGAACGTTTAGTGTTGACGGTTCATAAGTGCAAGTGACTAACTGGCCATCACTGCCACCGTAACCGTAACGATGCTCCTGGGATTTCTTACGGTTACGGTATGGTATGGATACCCGTACCCGAACTACGTATATACAGGTACGGTGCTGCAAAAGATATCATTGAACTCGGAGTAAACAACAATGAAGGCATTTATAGACACTGTGGCAGAGTGAAAATGATACTTGCTAAGGTTTAGAGTACTCTACAGGTGCTAGGAAACATCTACTGTGGTCCTTGGATGGTCTTGTCAGAACCGTACAAGTTAGCTGTCAACAAGTTAGTTTCGCCAAGCGTGGGGAAAGTAAAGTAAAGTTAGCCCCGCCTAGACAAAGGGGCGATCAAAGTTAAAGTTAGCCGTCACAAGTTACTTTTTTCACTCTCGACGTCACCGATGTGGCGGTCAATCGGCTCATGGCGGGTTCTCTGGGCAGGTTCAATAGCGAACAAGGGCCGTCGTCATTCTGATCTATGCCTAGAGCGGCTCTACAGAAAACTTGCCAGTGTACCGAATTACGGAGCCTGGAGTGTCGGATAGACCGCGCAGCTAGCTGAACCGAGCAATGTCAACGGTTTCAACCAGTCTGATCGGGATGTAACATTATGGCGTACTCACTTGATACATTTCCGAGCCAGGTTCAAATTGTGGTCGAAAGCAACGGATGTTGAAGGAAAACCTGGGAGTGGCTGACTTCAGGGTTGGCTTCTTTCTGGGCGGAAGGTTGATGGGATCTGTAGCCGCTGGTGGAGTAACAGTGGTCCAAATGAAGTTAGAAGAACACAACCACGAAAAATGCACCATGATTCGCCATCAGCGTTTACAGATTGAAACGAGTGGCGACGACCAGGGTGGAAACAGACATCCTGTGGAATCGCCCCAGAAGCTAAGCTCGAAGAAACTTATAAGACTAAGAAAATTCAAGTATCATTGCAAGACCTCGGGAGGATATTGGAGAAACGTTCCTACATAGACTCACGAGCAATCGAGTCGTTTAAAGAAGAGATTCGGAACACGCAAACGAGGGATGACCATCAATCGTGAATGCAGTAGCTGTGGTCGCTGTCCTTCCACAACCATCCGGACTATTAATCGCGCCTTTCAATGCTAGGGTGGCTTTGATCCCAGTTGTCCAAAGCACTATCTATTTTTTCTAGCACTGGTATCCAGGCCTGACTCCGGTCTATCTCGTTCCCGAACCGTGCTCCAAGAATCCGGACCGATTTGCCTTCCTCCACAATGTGTATATGCTCAGGGAATCGGCTCGTGCTCGTGCTCGTTCCTGGTCCGTCTTGTCTCGATTACCTTAATTCTATATTCTTTTTTGCCAATCGGAATGTGAAGTTGGACACCCGTCCCGACCTGATCTTGAAACGTGGAAGAACATCATTATCACGAAAACCACAACATAACAGGACAACGCAAAGGAAATAAAAGTGAGGTTGGCATCGATCAGATGCCCAAGTTGAAAGATCTTGTTAAGAATGTCCTAGGTCTGAAAAGTGCGCTGGCTCGGTGCAATCGGGGCGGCGGTGGACTCGGCCAGGAACGAGGATTAACTTGATCGCAAGTGTGAAAAAAAGAGCGGCAGCCAGAGAGTTCCAGGCACGCAAGGAATTTAGACGCAGGCATATCCAACGAACGGACCGGAAGTCCTTGAGGTGTGAACAACCATTTCCGTAGATAGAACATAATACACGATTTAAACCGTTTCTATTTCCATTTAGTTTGCCCAAGGGTCCAAACGATTTAGAAACTGTTTGTAAACGGTTTAAATGGTCGGAGACATTCTGACGACTTCCAAGGTGTTTACCAGAGAAGATTTCGGAAATCATTTCATCCCACAATGTCTCTAGAAGATTTTAGAGTGCTTTAAGTCTATATAGACAGGCACTGACGCTGTTGCGGTCGAGGGCGAGATCTTGCCATTCAAACACAGGGATTGTTGATCTGATTGATGCTGCCAGATTGATGCGCCGTTGAACCAACGATGACCATGCACTTCTTCGCGTGCTTAATTCTGCTAACAAGTTGAGGTATCGTGATGGGAGGTGGTTATATACTGAGTGACAGAGTATATGGAATGATTTTGATAGCCCTGGAAAAACAACCATTTGAGAACTGTTTCAAACGGTTTTAAATTTCAACAGTTCAGATACCGTTTCCGTTTACTGTACTAAGACCAAGTGTTCACTGGGTGTCATCCGTCACCTATAGTGGTCATTTTCTAAGGTGTTCATTTCTCGACAATCATGAGAAAATTACCACATTTGGACCTCCCACAACTGCCGGACCAGAAAATTCCCGTTTTTGAGCCTTTCTGGGTCGCAAAATTGCGCCGTAACCGTCACCTGGACCAAAAGTGTTCAGTTCATTAGGCCGCGTCACGCGTCACCTGAACACTTAGTCTTAATAGTACATGTACAGTAATTTGCCCGGGTCCACGAAAATTGAATGGTTTGATCCTTAAACATTTTAAAGCCTTCTATTGGGAAAAAGTTAGCCACCATTGGCTGATATTGGGAGATCTTGGCCTCTTTTCCACCAAATTGACCAATTTGTTTTAATTTCTGGGGCGGGACCAAAATTTCCCCAAATTATTGAAGGAGCTTTTTTCCTGATCAGTCACTATGTATGTTGTAACCAAATATCTGACGCAGCCGGGGGCTCTATGTGTCCAAAATTCTCCAATGAAGGAGATAGGTGAGGTTTAGCTTGTTCAATGTCATGAATCACCCGGGTTCTACTTTTTCGCGTGATGTGTCTGCATGGATACAGACACGGCTTAGCGGCATGGGACTCTCATGATGCCACCATGTGACCTTCTCACGGTTGAAACCCGACTGCAGATTCTAAAGCCACAGACCCAGGGTGGTCTGCGCCACGGAATATGGAAGACATTAGGGACTAGGAACCTGTGCAGATGGATCCTAGTCCTTGGACGCATCACGGCTGACACAGAGGCATACACAAAGTGCATGAATGGAATGGTTGCAAACCGATCAGGGTTTCAACCACTGGAGACAACAACATGAAGGACTGGGAAACCTGAATGTCGGGTCCCCTAAGTTCTCTGAAGCTACGGAAATGGACACAGAGGAGTTCAGGAATATCAGCATTAACACTCCTTAATGCTGCGTTATCATGAACTGTCTTTTCATTTTACTTCCAGAACCCGAACAACCCGAACAACCTGATCATTGATCAGATCTACTATCTGATCAATCAAACCAGGATACCGTTTTAGGATCCCAAATGGTTTCGATTGGTTTCCCGACCTTCGGGTTCCTGATCATCCCTTCTACGTTCATATACCTCTTCATTTACTTTGCATTAATCTTGTCAGTTGCTGTTGGACACTGTACCTTAATTTACAACCTCTAGGGACTTTAGTATATAAGCTGTAGTTATTTCCCTGTACTTTTACACTATTCTAGTCTAAACTCCAGGCTTATTCGTTGGAACTCTTCGTGCTTCAGTCGCCCTCGTCACCTCAGAACCCGGAATCTGCTCTGTGCTGACACTGCAGTACAGGAACTGACCGCGACAGGCCGCGATCACAGTTAATTTATTTGTGCTCATCCCACTTTCTGCATGTACTGCTCTCCTTGCCATTCCCTATAGCTTTCATCCATTGCCTTTCTATCTCTTCTGGTATCAAAGTCTCATCACCAAAAGTGTCTCAAAGTAGTAAGGAGTTGTGACTTTGACAAGGCGGATCAAGGTGCTTGCATGACCTTGTGATGGCTTGTGAGTTTACTTCCAGGGCTAATATGTCCTTGCAAGAGCATTCCAGTGTTCAGCCTGCTCTTCAGGGACTCTTCAGGTCCACAAGGTGTGCTCGTGATGTGGCCAGCGAAATTCCGCCCCGCCACTTTGCGCAAGTCGTGCTCTTCGTCCCTCACCACCATCGTCCACTACCATCACCCCAGTCTGATGTTTCAGAGACCTTTCGGGCTCTTGCGACTCCATCCCAAACACTTCTCCTACTTGTCCCTCGCAGAGTCACAGTCATACCTGACTGCGACACGTGTGTCTCGGAGGTGTCTCCCCATTGCCAGCAGCTACCACAACATCAATCAACGGCCCCACTGTTACTTCTGGGTCTATTTCCATCTAATCTTTCCCTCTTTTCCTCACTGCATAGCGCAGTCTCTGAAGTATGGAATGTGTAGGGACATGTTTACCTGATCCCTCAGTGCGACGACTGTTGGGTACTATGCCTTTGAATTGCTCCACTTACAATAAATGCTATTTCGGGTATGTAATCAATTCTCTTTCACTCTTCTGAGTTTCTGCTCACTTGACCTCATCTTGCTTGCCGGACAATGCCAGGTATCTGTGCGCCCTCCGCACGGTAGCATCCCACATCCAACATTGATGATTTCAACTTCTCGAAGATTAGCTGATTTGATAGAAGTTGAATGTGCTTGTGTCATGGCATTTACTGGTGTGGATTCCACATTCGCAACACCACTCATAGTCTGAATGTTCCCTCTAGGCATGCTTCTAAAGTGAGTGCACTTCTGACACCTACTGATTGTACTGATGCTTTCTCTTCGACAGCAACAATCCAGACAAAGTCAATGTACCTACAACCCGTATATATTCACCAACTCTCAGTCTATTTCACCAGGTGACAAATGAGCATGTATGACTTCTGCATGTCATCACCCATTTTCTTCATCTCAGACATTCATCTTAGACATTCTCGACAGGTGTATGATTTTTTGCGCATGCACATCCTCAACCTAATCTTCTTTTATTTTCAATTTCAGGATCGCTTACGACCGAGAGCATGTCAAACTTGTTTCTTATGTTGGTCTATCATCGCTCATGCAGTATTTCCCCAGTGTGATTCACCCATACGCTGTGGCTACCAGACCCCAACCACCAACAACATTCCTTACTTGACTCTTGTGAGCATATCTTCCTGTTTGTTCTGGGTTCCGGCTCTTCTATTTTGACCAGATTGTCAGCAACGGCCTCTGGGTCGGCTAAACAGCGAGTAACCCGGCGAGAACCCCAACCAGGAGAAACCCGATAGACGCTAATAGCTCGTGTGTTCCCCGAGCAGTAGGACCAGTCGTACGGCGTCCTCCCTAGGAGGCCGTATGTCGTAGGTCGGGATGCGAGGTGGAACCCGGAACGAGCCGAAGAGGGTGTGATATCCACTCAGGTACAAAACCCGAGGTGTGGATACAACCCGTAGTACGGTTGCAAGGGAAGCGGGGCAGGGTGGAGACAATGCCTATGTCAAGCCAAGGTAGAAGCCTGAGATTAGACGAGGTAGAATCTACTGTACATGGAGATTCTACCGTGCTTATATAGGCTTCTAATAAATTAAAGCGATTGCGGTCAATCGCGATCAGTTCCTGCACCGTAGCATTAAGGAGCATTAATGCTGATGCTCCTGGACTCCTCTGTGTTGGTTTCCGTGGCGTCGGTGGACCTAGGAGACCCGACGTTCGGGTTTCCTAGTCCTAAGTGTCATCGTCTCCAGTGGTTCAAACCCCGATCGGGTTTGCAACCACTCCTGTACTCCGTGTACTCTCCTGTGTCAGCCCTTGGTGCGTCCGGGGACTAGAATCCGTCTGTACGGGTTCCTAGTCCCTAACGTCTTCTGTATTCCGTGGCGCAGACTCCCTGAGTCTGCGGCTTTAGAATCCGAGGCCGGGTTTCAACCGTGAGAAGGTCATGTGGTGGCGTCATGAGAGTCCCGTGCCGCTAAGACGTGTCTGTATCCATACGGACGCGTCGCGCGAAAAAGTAGAACCCGGGTGATTCATGACACAGATCTTTGTTTGTGACGCAAATGGCTGAGGTACACAATCTGATCCGTCGCTCATCTCAGAGATTGACTTGGTTTTTTTTGCAGATAATGCACTGTGCTGCACTGTGCTGCACTCGTATTTGTCTCACCTCAGTCATTCAAAATGTGATACTCATATTGCTTCTAGTTCGTACTCCGTAGTTTACACTGGTTGAAAATTTCAAATATTTTCTGCTGAATTCTTAGTGAAAAATCTTGTTTGTTTTCCATCAATTTTCAGCTGGAAAACTAGGTGGAAAACCCAAAACATTTTCACCAATTTTCCAGTTTGAGGTGAAAATCTCAAAGGAAGTTGAAAAGGGGTGAAAAAGCTTTAACAATTTCACCATTTTTTTAGTGAAAAATGTCTGAAAAAATGATGACATTTTTCACTGTAAATTGTGCTGGAAAATTTGAGTCTGCCAACCAGTGTTGTTCTTTTTATGCTATGTTGCCATGTCAAATCTATTTTCTTACTGTTTTCGTGGTTTTTGTTTCTATTCGAACTCCCTATAAGATATATGAGGGCTTGGATAGCCCTGGGGTCTCCCTTGTGAGGCCCGCAAGGCCTTGGAGCTTGCCTGATGCCTGGGGGCCCTTGTAAGACCTGGGGAGTTTCGACCACATTATTCAACGTGTACACAACAAGCACAGGAAGTTGAGCATGACAAATAAGTAATAATCCAATCCCCAAAAGCAATGGAATCCTCTTTATGGCATACACACTAGTCAAACCAAATTCGAAAATCACATTTCTATAGCACCCCGATGCTGTATAATTGCAAACCAGAAAGCAGCATGTTGGTTCAAGTCTTTAGTCGTGTTCATCCTCTCCATTTTATGCATTCAGCCCATCCGAACTCTTTGGAAAACCATGATCTTCAGAAGCACAAAATGGAAGCAATGAGTTGAATCCCATTGTTTCCCTCTTCAAATTCACCCAAGTAGGACCACATAGATTCAGAATGCAGTCTCCTTCAAGTTGAAGGGCCAAAGCTGAACTCGGTAGAGACTCTGAAACTCCACGCTGCCACCCTCAGCCCCGCCTGGTACAAGATGAACAGGAAGACATCTATAATGGAGACTCTCTGCGGCCCAATGCGAGTTGGTCGATGCCGCTGTGTCGACCAGAGCGAGTTTGAGTGTGTCCAGTTCTCTGGCTCAATGCCCTTCACAGAAGTTTAAAGAAGATTGGGTAGTGGGCTCTGCCGCTCGCCGGCCTTACTCGCCTTATCGCATAGTTTCGGAAGGCCCATAACGGTAACCAAAGAACCAAGCGGAGGCATCAGGGTGGCTGTGACTGTGTGACGCATCTCTCCTTACGGTGACCGTCCACGACCTTGTCGCCCGTTCTCACCTTGTCTTCCTCTTACTTTGGGAGGAGTTTCGGACTCACCCCTGGCCCGGAATCTCTTGGCGTGGCCCTCTTCTGTAAGACATCCCACCAGGGCATCTCACGTCGGTTCCACGTAGCATTCACCGTCTAGGACAGTCATGCCGCCTCAGCCAACCGAAATGTGCGAAAACTGCACCATAAGGCGCATAGATCTCCGCCGGTGCGCAGGATGCGGTCACGTCCGCTATTGTGTATCCCTCTTCTATTGCGTTACTGTGTAATTTTTCTCATGATATATTGGACCCAGTCGAAAGAATGCCAAAAGGCGCACTGGAAACAGCACAAGCCGTACTGTACAGGGAATATCGAGATAGCGAAGGAAGCAGCGGCGCTGGGGCCTGATTGTAGTGACCGCCTGAGGGCCATCGGCAAGTGGAGCGAGGCGTTCAGCGTCGCGATTGGCTCGGCCTCGGTTAGCGCGCTGGATATCATGACTCACCCTGAGCGCATTGGTGCGTCCTTGCTTTCTCCGGGCGACACGCACTGTTGAAATGCTCTGCGACAGACGAGTACGTCCTGGTCATCTTCGTCAACTTCCTCGGCGCCGGCGCAAAGCCGCCCTTCACGCACGACGTCGTCGGCGCGGAGGTCCTGCTGCTCCACGATCTCCGCGCCATGGCGCGCTTGGTCTCCCAGGAGCAACTCGAGCTGTTGGACCGCGATCTCGCGCCGCGCCCGGGCATGATCCGCGTGCTGCTCTCCGACAGCCGCCTGCCGTGGAGCTACACCACGCCGTTCGCCGTGCCCGAGGACATCGGCACTTGGCCCGCGCGACCAGCTGTGGCTCCAGCACTTGCAGATACGTGTGACGCGCCCCCGACATACGTCGCGTCGCATGCGGCCTGCGCATTCGTCGCAGATTGAGTAAACTGATATGCAATGAAAAGTTTGCCGGCTAGTCTGCCCGGGGGCATTTTGCTTCCTGGCACGACTTTCGTTTGAAAGTGTTCCGGTATCTCCCAGCCATCGCAATGTACGTATATACATGCATCTATTTCGTCTTTACTTCGTCTTCTCTCTGTACTAGACAGATATTATCGCTATTGACTCCACTTGCGTCCCAGATCCCAGCTAAAACCTTCTGGCCTTGGTGGCAAAAACAGGTCTTCCATACAAATTAGCGGATTTCGCGGTCAATATCTTTGTATGTATATCTGTACCGAATGAAAGTCCATGTCTCTTCATCGGTTGGAATCTTACTGCGCTACGTCCTGACGGCAAAACGAGTTTTTTGAAAACTTGAGTTTGGAGTGAGGATTAGGCCTGGGAGGTACAGCTCAGTCATGGCCACCATTTGGAGGCTCGCCACTGGTGGATATGAATTGACCGAAACCTTTGAAGAAACACTCGGGTTAACTTACGCTGCCCTATCTCAAGTTTAGTAGCTATAGGAGCTTGATATTCTAACCTTTAGAAAGCTTAGAGAAATCGCTTTCATGGCTGCACAGTAATTATAAGGGTCTAGGTTAACTGTAGAATGTTGAGAGTTGAATGTATATCGCTCCTGAACTTAGGAGATGTTTTGATCGCAAGCTAAATATCGTCAGGCCAGAAAAAAACTGAGTCGTTGGCCGGCCTCGAGAATGTCACTTCCAGGGCCTCACACCTCGCTTCTGTTACATCCTCGCGTGTCCCTCGAGTCCAAACAAGTATGGAATGAAAGAAAGATGCCATTTAAAATTTGAAAAACTATATCAACTGATAGATTGAGTCATACCTACTTTTGTCACCTTGTTAATTCGCTTAAGAATGAGAAAGTTCGTGAGTTTGATGGAAAACCGTGAAAACTCATCATTTCGACGTATATCTGAGAAAGCTCGTCACTTCGAGTAAATTCTGGTGAAAGCTCGTCACTTCCGGGCGCGCCATTGGTACTTGTATTGTTTGATCACGGGAAATATGGAACGACGGGAACGGAATCTCGTTCTTTGTTACCACTATCACCGCCCCGCTGCCGGCGCTTCGCAGTCGCATGCCCCCCGGTATAGACTACCCCCAGTTTCGGATAATGCATGGTGCTCTGGAATTGCCAATGACTGGATACAGATGCAGTCTGAGCATGTTGAGAACAGTTGGACGGACTGCACGCTGATACCCTTCTTAGCGCGGCCGGCACAGGCAGTTTCTTTGAGGAAAATAAGATATGCCTTCACTACATTCCGGCATGGATGAGAAGGTGAACACAGTGATTACACCAATATCTCATGAACATCTGTAGTCGAAGTCTTTCCTGGGCGTAAACAAATTTTGGCATGGGTTCGGTGACGGATTCTGGACAGAGCAGTGTATAGTTGTCCGTGTGAGAAGACTGGACGAGTCAAGTCGACACCCAACAGGTCCAACGTCAATCCCTGGCAACTATTATAAGTTGTCGCGTACACCGCCAATTTGGCGGGAGCTCCCACGGACATCCGAGCTACCATATTAGAGAGCTTGCAGTAGCCACCAGATCGGACTGGTGGCTGATTTTCCTGGACAGTGGGTGATTCCGTCGGACCAAGGCAGCCACTATTTGTAGCTCTGAGGGAGAGCATAAAATAGTGGCTAGGTGAGAAGAAGCCGCCTCCCTATTCATCTGTGGTGAAAGCCACCAGTTTCATCCGGTGGCTACCGCAACCTCTCTATTGGGTCTCGTAAGCGGGGAGATCCGACAACAGCTCCCCGGAATATCAAAAACCACAATCCCACGAGAATTCTGGGATTTTATATCCCTTGGAGCTCCCGACCGCAACTTTTCAAGACCTGGTTTAGCTAAGGATCCTAGGAATTGTAATAAAATCGCAATGAGCGGGAAATGCGGCTTGAGGGATTGATGACTTGAAGATTTGACTGGCGAGCCAACAGGAACTTTGTTAAGTCAGACTTGCGAGGCTTGGAGTCATTTATAACTTGCTGCCGTTCCTGGAATGGGTAGTGTCTTGAGAAAGGGGGAAGTTCCATGGCTTGAGAAGAAGCATTTCTTGAAAGCTAAAGGCTTGAGAGCAGTGGGGAGCTTGGAAAAGCAGACAAGGAGAGTATCTTGCAGGCCTTATGCATCCATTGATCACGAACAAGAAGCTCGAGATGTGAGAGCGAGACCCAAGTGCCCAAGCCCGACAGGTGAAAGCGCGCAGAGAGTCCAAAGACGAAAATGGGGGCCGGGGGAGATGGAAGAAGGAAGGAAAGAGCGTGCAAAATCAAGATGTGTTTGGTCGGGTTGATCAACTTCACGCCCCGCACGGACTACGTCATTCAACAAATTGAGAAAAGGTGAAATAACCTCGGCGAGGGATATAATCTTTACACCGAGGGCTTATAATATTTATTGTAGGGCCTGTGTGTTCTCAAATTCAAATTTTGTCGGAAGGAAGGTGGTATCCCAAAAGGATCATGGATGGAAGGTCTCCAAACCATTCCAGAGATGTCCGATCAACACTTCGGGCGATGACATCCGATATGTCCGACCAAATTGGGGGTATAGGCAGGTGCTAAAGGAAATAGGCGGCGGGCCAATGTGTGCCCGATAGGAGTGTGGCGGTAAAATTAATGTGAATGAGGATATCCCCATCGTCAATTTGATTGATGGCGCCAGCGATTCCTTTCAACAGCTGAACAGTTATGAGGCGAACTCCTGCATGACTGATGGCGGCTCGAACATCTATTACCGATCCACGATCAACGTAAAAATTGCGGAGAACACCCCGTTCACTTTGATGGTGAGAGAATGAGGAGGAAGCCCAGGTGGGGTGTGCTTTGCAAAATAGTCAAGGATGCTGTCTACTGCGGTGAGACTCAACTCATCCATTTCTTTTAGGCTGTCTGCTGCTAAGTAACCCGATGCTGCACCATCAACGCTTCGAAGCATGGTCTCATTGTACGCGTCCACTTGGAGATTTGTTGGCGCCAGTATCGCGCGTGATCAATTATCTGGGACGATGCCCCCATGGCCAATAGGGCCGTTTTAGCATGTGTAGAAGAAACCTGTCACCGGGTGATGGGAAACGACCTCCCATTCGGGGGCAAGATTGTGATTCTACTCGGAGATTTCCGTCAGACGTGTCCTGTCATTCGCCGCGGGTCACGAGCACAAGTGTAGATGCCTCAATCAAATCATCTCCCTCTTCGACCACTTCCAGATCTTCCGACTGACCCAACCTATCCGAAATGCGGATGACATTCTCCGACGCTTTAATCCCCGGCCGATCAGTTCTTTCATCTAACCTCTTTCGTCGATTTCTGTCTGTCCTCTTAAGCTGCTGATGTCTTTTCTACTCAATATCCGCTCATCACATCCTTTGACTCTGATACAAGACATGCCTTCGCTTCGCTCTGGCATCGGTGTAGACTCCGCGGCATGTCAGAAGGCAACCGGCTACCTGAAGGACAAATGTTCTCCAGGCATATACTTCTACATACTTCTACTGTAGTCAAACAGGTAAAGACCGAACACATGAGTCCTTGGCCTGTCCCATGCTTACAAACTCCATAACAAATGATGGCTCACTCTGTTCGAGGTAGAAAATTGAACTTTGAATTCTACATCTTGGAAGAAATAAAGTAAAGCGAGAGCGTATTCGCAAAATCGATCCAGTGAGGCGAGGTATGCAGGTACACATGTATCTATATCATGTATCAGGTCACAGTTCAATGCGAGAACTCATTCCAAGCTACACAACACACGGCGAATTAAATTAGAGTGGAATGCAGAATAATTACTGGAGAGACCAACACCCATCTGTAAATGAATAGCGATCAGGGAACAACAGAATTAAAACTGAATGGAAAATGGGAGAACTCGAAACATGAATAAAGTTTGAACAAAATCCTCTCAACACCAAGCCCAAGGCTGCCCAACCCGACCTGACCCAAGCCTGGGAACTGTTTGCTGTTTAAAATGAATGTTCTGCATGGACAATGCAATTTGGGAAGTTTGTAGGAGTAGATTGCAACAGGTTCTGAAGGTTTTGGTAAAGAACTGAACCTTCTGGAGGGAAATCACTGTTTTAGATGAAATTTGATGCATGCCTTGAAAGTAACTGGAATGATTCTTCTGATTTGCCAATGTCGTGTTGCAGGAGCTTGAATTTATCCACAAAAGTTGCACTGGAGTTCAAAAGTTAGGCGGGCATCAAAAATAGGGCGGGCACCAAAAGTGGGGCGGGCATCAAAAGTAGGGCGGGCTTGTGTCTATATGGGGCGGAACTTGCGTCTAAGTGGGGCGGGAATCACCGGTTTCCCGCAAGTTAAATCTGTGATTATCTTTATCTAATTAGTTCGGAGGGCGTCAAAACGCCTATCTGTGGGACGGAAACTCCCTGAATCACCTATAAATAAGGGGCGGAATAAAAGTGCACTTAGACCGCCATATGTCTGTGCTTACGTAGGTAGCCGGAGAAGAATAAAAAGATCAAACGGAGGGAGACAACATGCACTGTGATGGAGGATATACTGGGAGTGGGAGAGAGGAAGAAGGCGAAGGAGCACCATTTTGAACGGATGTTAAGCGGCTGATCGGGGAAGTCGAAAATAGCGTAGTGGAGCATCCAGCTCTCTGGGTCGAAGCTAATTTCTGATGAAGGCAAACCACGAAAATTAAATGGAACTGAGCTGCACAAATTGGAGCTGCCGGCCAGAGGATGGGAAAAATGGAAAAAAAAATAACTGTAAGGAACAGCCTTGACGCGACTCAGAGAACGGTAGAATGGAAAGAAGCGGTGGTGTGCGAAAAGCAAACAGGTGCATACTGATATGAGGTATCTGCTTAATATACAAGGTATACTGCTCACCAACTTTGGTCAAGAGATTGCCTGGCCTCAAGGAGGGTGAGGATCTCTACCTGCACTTTCCTCAAATTAAGCCTGTCTGCCTGTCTGAAGCCTTCTTAAATTTCGCAGTCCCCGCTATGAAGCCGACCCGACCCGGCTTCTAGCAGTGATGACCCGAATATCTGGTCACAGTTTAAATTTGTCACAAATAGGATCCTGGTCCATGTACAGGTCCATTTTCGATGGGTTTACCTCAGCAACACACGTTCCATGTCCGAAGTCCACGGTCTATGGTCCATGAACAAGTCCCCGGACCCATCTCCCAGCGGAGAGTGGAGCCAATCATTGGTGTTCTTCCTAGTGGCTGGCAGGCGGCCGAAACATGTTGGTAATCGGCCTAGTGCACAGTGACCCTCTGCAAACGAGCAGAGGTCTCGATTAAATTACTGCGGTACTTATACAACAAGAAGGAGTCATACGGTCGAAAGGAGGTAAGTACCAGCACATGAAAACAGCGCGCATATGAGTAAGTAGGAGTCAGAGCAATGTGGACACGAAGGAGAAGCAGGATAAATGAGTCGTTGGTGAGTCGGGATGAGTGGAATGGTCGGCGGCAACACATCTCCGTGCCAGGGCCCGTACAGCCGTAATGGCAGTGCACAGGTGTTTCGGTTGCTATTCCAACAAAACAATCCGGTGCTGTGGGTTTCTCTTGGTAACCAGCTGACCGCTTTCCTCACCCTCTCAGGGTCCTGAGGCTCAGCTACTCCTCAAGTGTGGATCTTCGAATTCCAATTTCATGGGAATCACTAGTTCTTAATGGACAGTGGGCGATGGAGATCTTTTCCCATCACTTAACTATGATGTCCCGACGTGTTCACATGCTCAGTTCGACATTGGTCAACATTGAGTCAGATGACTAAACACAGTTGCAACATCGCATGTTACTGGTTCTTCGCGCAAGGGTTTTTTTTGGCGCCCTGGAAATCCGATGAGCAGATACATATAAGTAAGCAATGCCTTGTGTCCGGCTCACTCTGGGCAAAAGGCGCGATTCTGCAGAGTCCAGTCCGAGAGTCGACCACGATGCAGCTCTTCCAATTCTTCTCCTACATCTCCCTTCTCGCTCTCCCCGTCTCCGCCCAATCCTCCACCCAACCAACAGTCAAAACCCTCAACGGGACATACGCCGGCACCTTCCTCCCTACCTTCAACCAAGACTTCTTCAGTGGAATCCCCTACGCCCAACCTTCTCGTCGTTTCGTCCCCGCTCAGTCCCTTAGTGAACGATTCAGCGAAGTAAAACAGGCGTTGAATTACTCGGTGGGGTGTGTAGGTATCGGCGCGGAAGATATTGGTTATGTGCAGGGAGAGGATTGCTTGACGGTTAATGTCATTAGACCAACGGGTGTGAAGCCGGGACAGGGGTTGCCGGTGTTGGTTTGGATTCATGGTAAGTTGCTTCTTTCTACAACTGTAGGAATAAGCTAAGAGACGCTGACGTTGGCCTGTAGGTGGTGCATACACTATGGGATCGTCGGATAATATCCGATATAATGGAAGTTTCAATGTTTATCGGTCCGTCAACATGAGCAAGCCCATCGTAAGGCTCTCATCTTCCCTTCGGAAGTTTTTATAGTCCTTTCCCAGATCTTCGCCTCCTTCAATCACCCCTGGTGCTAGGATTGAGTCTCATGGCTTGCACCTAGCCATAGGAAATGCTTCTTGTAGCCACGACTCCAGCCAGGTTGGCTAGAGCCATAGTCTGAGACCTATATCCACCTGTTTTTAGGGGCAGTACCCACCGTTTTGGGTATGCTGGGGGGTTTCCGGACTTTTCCGCGAGGCAGTACTCTTATATATCCATCATTCACGCATCAATTCACACATCATTGTATCAATTTATGTTCTCGACCAAATCAACTTGTGTTCTCAACCAAATTCGGACATTGATGCATAACCAATCCTATTCGAGCGCATAAAATTGATCCCAACCCTCTTGTGCCAATAGATGCTGTGCCGTGGTTACTGCCAGAACATTCCACTTTGTGCAGAAGAACTCGGACAAACTGTCATGCTATGCCGCCTGCTTCAAGGCGTAAGCTCGCACCCCCGCTGCCGCCGCCACTGTCAAGTCACCCCTGGGTGCCACCCGATCCCACCACCGTCGCACCTGCCACTCCAGATAACGCAGCACCCTTCGCATCTCCTCCCGCAATAGCATCACCTCCTCGCACCACCTTGTCTTCCTTGCGAGCACCCTTGACCATTCGACCCGTATGGCTGATGGATCACCCATCAATCTCTGATCTCCATCGTCAAGACAGAGAACACTCACACTCGTGCATGGTAACCTCGTCGAGCGCCCCCGGCGCTGCCCAAATCCACGACATCACGTGCTTCGAAATCCCCGGCGCATTCCTAGGTACGCGTGCTCCCCGACCAGCACCCATCATGGCGAGTTTCTTCCAGGCTGCAGCGTCACTCTCTCTGTTGTCCCCATCGAGCCGGACGTTGTCAGGATGCAGCTCCCGCAAGTGCGAGTACGCTGCAGCTCCCTTGAGAGCCACCAATGCCGCTCGCCCCTGCTGATATCGGTTCGCGTATGAATTAACTCGCTCCCCGACCTGTTCAATTAAGGTGCGTGCTTTGGTGCTTTGGACTTGACCCGTGACATTGGAGTTGCAGAAGGTGATAAGGTGGCATTTTGCGTGTAGGCGTGAGCGGAGCGAGGCGAGAGAGTTATCACACTGGGTGACCCGTAGCTTGGCCTCCATGTCAACGAGGCCCAGGACAGAGCCCCTTAGAGTGTCGTTGTTGTTATCGGGGGTCATCTCACTGGGCATGAACAGCTTGACTGCCTCCGCCTTCGGGGGCGGCACATTGACATCGCACTCACCCTCGGCTGCCTCCAGAGAGCGTGCAGCTCCTGGCATGTAGATTTTCTGCAGAGTGCGGAATTTGGCGATCTTGACAAGGAGAGTGTGCCGCTGAACCGGTGCACTTCTTATATGACTAGGAATAGCTAATTGATAGGTGTTGAGAACAAACACCCAAAACAACCAACTACAACCAATCTACCTCCAAAGATCTAAGTGCTTCTCTTTGTGAGTTCGGGTCCGGGCTGTAGTATGCGACCAGCAGATTTGAACAAACACAAGTTTGATTTATAGGCTTCTAACAACACACTCTACAACGTACTAGAAATATGCAACCGCCAACAACAACACTGCTAGGAACCTAGGGATGGTCCGGGGGTGTGTTTATATACTGTCGGTCCACAGGGTAGTTCCCGACCCCTTGTACCCGTTACTCTGTGATCACAACCCATCTGGCTATACCGAGACCGTATACCAGTCCTTTAGAAATAAGCCTATACTGTAATCTGACTTTCCTGAAACGCACAAAATGTGCGGTGTTTAGGTATAGTTGGATTCCAGACAGTTCAGCGAAACACAAGTGATTCTTTATGAGATTTCAGTTCTTAATAGTATCCGCAGTTGCTAATCCTTGTGAGATTATACACCAATTGTCAAGTCCGATCTGTTTCCTTATATTCCACGTGTCTGTTCTGTTTATCCAATATGTCCACGCATATTTTATAAAAATCCAAATCCAACACAGATAATATTTTGAGGGAATACAAATGAAACCTGGTATAGCTTCTGGGTGTCTCCGAATGAATTACTACTCGACCAGTGAAGTGAGAAGCCTAGTAGCTTCATGTCCAACAGGTGGGTGAGATTCACTGGCTTCCTTCCCATAACTATCCACTTAAATATACTTTACAGGAATCTAAATGTAAACAAGACAGATAAAAACGCACGACAGCATTCAGGGTATATGACTAGTGGTATGGCAGCTAGCCAAAGAACTCCTGTCGGATATCAAGAGATTGATAAAACCCAAACAGATTTATAAGGAACACTGATGAGCCGAGTTTAACAATGAGTCAAGATCTACATCACTTAGAACAATTGTGATGGAATATTGTTGATGTGTCAACTTTTAGCCAACTTCCTTGTCAGCCCACTGTTACCCACCTTGGTAACCATTCGTCTACTGTGGTTCCTCCTTGAACCCTTTGATTGATTTGTCTGAAAACCGTGATAGCCGTCGCTTCCTGGTATCTGGTTATGGTTTCTTAGTCAATCATGAGATCGACCAAGTCCCGCCCTTTCCTTGGTAGTCCTGAAGATACCCGATGATGTCAAACAGCAAGCCCTCTTGTTTAGAAGGATAATCCCTCGTAATATGCCCTTAGTCAGGGATGTGCAGTAGCCCCAATCTGTTTCCAGGATGGTTAGGCACTTCCCATGGTTGCTCCATTAGCGACTTCTCACATCAACCCTTTACCAGGATTGTTGTTCAGTGCCTTTCTAATGGTCTGAGACATGTTATACCCCTCTTAGCTAACTCCCCAGGCCATCATTAGCCCTTGTGAGATGATGTCGTAATGTAGTGTAGCACATTATAGTATGTTGCAACTTGAGTGATTTTGAATAAATGCCCGGGTGCCCCAGTACCAGGTCTGTCAGCGGTAAGCTGTTGAAGTCATTGCCGGCTGTGCATCAATTTGCCGAGGTCTTTATATTTATCCTTGAATGTCTGCTCGCAAGATTACCTTTCTCCTCCCATTCACTTTACAATGACTGTACCCAATGTTAATAATTTCTTCATGACTTAGATATCTTCTGTATGATGTTGGCTATGGAGAACATATTTTGAACACATTTTGCATGCTGTAGCCTCAAAAATATGGAGCACATTGTAAATTAGTTCTCAATGTTTTTCGCATCTTTTGCTGGTAAAAAATTGGTTATCCTCTCTGTGTTTGAATTTGCGTGATATCCCTGGATGAATCGGATGTCCCAATCATGCGGTGAATGGGTACATCCAGGGATCGGGAACCAGATGTCTTGGAGTGGCATTAGATAGATTTCAAAGTTACACTGACAAGACTGTGTTCCCTGGAGCATTTTGAATCCAAAGGAGGGCATTTTCTCCGCTCATTTAATGATTTACCAGGCCATGAGAAATCCAGACGGACTCGGAATCAATGCTTCACACCGGAAATGATTTTTTTTTCGCCGGCATCGAAACAGGTTGAACACTGATCTTCGTGAGTTCGGACCGGCTATATGTCACGAAGCGGTGAAATGCCGTAACAAGAGCGCGCTGCATCTAGTGCTATTTTGCAATTTCCTAGGACCAGTATTTATACAATGGGAAAGCGCTAGCACTTCTGAAGTGTTATTGCTAGCACTCAGGACTCTGGCTAGGTGATATAAAGGAGAACTGGAGTGAGCCCAAGCTGCCGGTTGTAGCATCAGATACGACTAGTGTGACGTGCTAGTACGGTCTGAAGGCACAAACCACAGGGAAATAACCATAAGCCTACACAGTCAAGGTGCTAGCACCTAGGAAGCGAGACACAGGAGAGTGGTATTGCGAGCACGCTAGCTGGAGGCGCGAGCGGCGAGTCTGGGATCTGAAGGGTAGTAAACTATGCGCTAGCAGCCTTCTAGCAAGGGCGCTAGTGTGCAGTACCCCTCTAGCGATCGACCCGAGACCCGAAACACAGATGCGAGCACATGACGGTCGCGACGCGGTCGCGAGTCACAAACAGAGACAAAGTAGACAGTAGAGGAATAGCTAGCAGGCTATTGGTGCGGATGTGCGGGTCACCACATATGCAGTAATGGATAAACGGACTGCTAGCCGGTGCTCTGACTTGTGCTAGATGACTCCAGGTGGCGGATTCAACTCCGCTTCGTCAGGATAGCGATTCCAGCAGCTGATGGCAAGCTGAGGGATCACTCACGATACCCATAAATGGACACTAGCGGATCAGTTTGGCTGCTCTGCTTGGCATAGACCCATCATAAAACCAAACGGCAGTCGTTTCATTGGCTGTTGTATCTATCACATCATTTTCACTCATTTATATTATTCATTCTGTTTATCACATGTACCATGGACCTCAGTAGTATAAAGGGAGCACAGAGCAGGCTAGAACCTCAGATTATTACACCCCGACTTTGTACGAAGTTGGTGCAGGTGGTCTCAGGTTGCTAGTGGAGATTGTACACACACTTCACAAGTAGTAGCTTTATTGGAATCAATACTGTTGACTCTGGACACATCGAGATCTTAAGTTGAGGTTCTAAGTTGTTGGCTCGCGGAGTCTTCACGTATAAAACCAAGGGTGTTCTCTTCGAGAACCAGCTAGCAGTTGCGCTAGCAGCTTTGCCTTCACCCTGATATATTTGTAGTGTGTTGTATCGTCTGCTAGGTGATTGTGTGTTGACTCGAGCCCACTAAGAAGAAGACGGACTAGGTGCGCCCACCTCTAGACCGACTGTAACTTGTCAGTTACTTTGCCTTCACCCCGATATTGACGGAAGCGCTGTCGTAGTGTGTTGGGTCGCTAGCTGGACGCTTATAGTGTCTATTGCCAATACAAAGTGGAAACATTCCTGTTCTTGGTTAAGGAATAGGTCAGCGGCTTAAGGACTGCCTTGTCGCTTGAGGATTGAAGTCCCCTTGTTGTTAGCCTCAATAGTCGTTGGGTATCCCATTGCGAGGATTTTCACAAACCTACATACTCTGCCCTGGTGCCCTCGATCTAACAATCCAGCCACCTTGTATCCAACCCATATAACCCTGCCCATCCCAGGTGCTAGTGGTATTGTTGTTGGCAGCTGTGTAGTGCTAGCGTGTTGTTGAACGGCTTTGTTGAAGTCTAGCAGTCGAATTGTGTTTGTTCCAAACCTGCTGGTCGCATACTACGGCCCGGACCCGAACTCACAAAGAGAAGCACTTACATCTTTGGAGGAATAGATTGTTGTAGTGGTGGTTTTGTGGTTGTTTTGTGCAAGCAGGAATCTAAGCTATTTCTAGTCGTATATTAAGTGCACCGTTTCAGCGGTCCAACCCGGCCCGTGCAACGCTCCTTCCCAGCAACCACCATCCCGCCGCCATTGAACATGGCTATCTTCTCACCAGAAATCGAGCGACCAGTCTTGAAACAGCAGCGCTGTTGCACCACCCCTGAATCCCCACCTTTCTGTGCTCGCCGCATCCTTGTCTGGTCAATTTCTGCCTACTCATGTTCTGATATTTTCTGATTCGGCCGTTACAGAAGCCCTTGCTGTACCGAGTCATCCAGGTGAGTTCAAACCATCCAAAACTTGTTCGTGCTCTTCTGAGTGTGACGAAACCCGCTGAGTTCTTCCACCATGCCGTATGCTGCCTATCGCTGGAACCCGGTACGGATTGCACACGAGACTAGATAAAGCAACTCCTTCAGCTCTGCAATGGCTGATCATCAATCTGCGAAATCTATTCGGCACCCGCTTTTTACGTCCATCACGCACCTAAAGGTCTGTGACGTGATTGAAGGTATATAGTTCCCTCGTTCTCGTTTTGCCACGTCTCCGGTTCATTGACATTGACATACCAGCGATGTGCTATTGGTTAGACCAGGATATCGGTCAAATCCGCCGTGAAGCCTTCGGCGGTTTCTAGGCGAGTAAAATGGCACCTTTGATGCTGTGTGCGGACACACCTCTCCCAGATCACGCTCAGACATGTTTCCAGTGCCCCAGCGATGATACAAACGTCAAACGCTAGCGTACGAGAATCAGCGCAGACTTTGTGGCCACTAGCCATATCCTTCCGTCCTGATATACATACTGTACAATTTCGTTCAATTCGGCGGTCACACGTCACACCTATTTTTTTCTTATTGTGGCAGTATTTTTTTCTGGATTTATCGGAATTCTTTTGGATTTTAATTGTACTAAAATTTCAGGATCGGTGCCGAATTGATCGAAATTGTACAGTAAAGCAGTAGATGGAAAATTCAACGAACAGGTTATCCTCTTGTTGGGCGCGCATTATTGACAAGGAATCGCGATCCGAACAGTCAATCCGAAGTTCCGAACAGTCAAAAGAAATCCAAATTGCTTGGGTTGATTCGTATGGAGTCACATTGTGACGAGCGCGAACAGCATCCAAGGCTGTGTCAACGACATCTTCATCTCGACCACTGCGACAGATACAGTCTTTGGACGGCATGCATCGTTAGCTGGTTTCCTAACGAACCAGAGCGTTCCTCTCTCATTGACTTCCCACTAATTCACCCACCAGATTTCCCAAGAACACTTCTCCGACGCGCTCGCCGTGTCCTCCACCGCGTTCTGCGAGGAAACGCACAGCGCGCGCGCTTCTTCCAGAATCGTCACTACACGCGGATGAACGCGCACCGACCCTCCTATCCGCATCCCACGTACTTGCCCCCCTGGCCAACGACGGCGACCCCATCTTCCCGGTGGAACTGGAACAAGCGATCTTCAAGATCACTGCAATGATGCACCCCACGACAATCCCTGCCCTTCTGCGAGTCGCTCGCCGGGTTGGTATCTGGTCAGTGCTCATCCTCTAAGTCAATACCACCTAGTGTTGCCGCGACTCCCGACTCCAGCCCCCCAAGTCAACTCCATGAAGTCGACTTGAGTCGAGTCGAGTCGAGTCATCTGCATGACTCCGCCCGACTCCTGAGTCGAACCCGAGTCGACTCAAGTCGACTTGGGGTCACTCGAGTCGGGTTCAAGAACTAAAAATGTTAAACTCCCCTGCCATCGACTTCCCAAGCAGGATAAATCATTGTGGGCAGAAATTTGATAAATACTATAGGTGGATTTGTACTGGAAATGTAACAGAAGCGCAAAGTGGATTCGCTTGAGCTCATTTTTAGTCTTATCACGTTAGAAAGTTGCTTGGACTGAAAGGAGAGCCTGAGATATGTTCATCTATGGTGTAAAAAAGTTTCAAAGAAACACATAAGAAATGACTGAGATTCTGTTTTGAGCGTGAAAATTTCCCGACGCCGGTGCAACATTTGATGCACTGTAGTACGCAGTTGACCTATTTTTCATGATACTTTGTGGGGGTAGTAAAATCGACTGTAGAAGCACTGCCCACGATTTTCTTGGGTCAAAATCGAGGTGAGACGGGACCTGCGAGCGATTCAAAGAAGCTGTCACACGGAGTCACAAGGCTTTACATTGTCTGATGTAGATGTACAGATGCACGGTGGCCGCACCGTTCCAATTTTGGCGCAAGAAAGTTGTGAAAAATGCTTCTGTTGCCCATACAACTGCCCCCACCAAGTTCCATACAAATTGATTGCCTACATGTTGCAGTACATCAGGTTTTGTGCTAGTGTCAGGGGATGTCTGCGCTTAAGGCGGATTTTAGGTCAGTTTTCCTCGAAGTTTCTTAATCTCCTGAGAGAATACACCTGTTAGCCAAATTCAAGTCACTTACAAAGGGGACTGGACAAGAATTGAACTCAAGCGAGTGCATTTTACTTCTGGTTTTGCACTACAAATCCGACTATATGTTTCAAGCCACACAACGGTGCTCACATAACCGAATCAAGACCTTCGTTTGCATGCCCAGACTAAGATTTGAGAAGTGGTTCTCACCGCAGTGGCCCATGGGTCATGTACGGCAACCAGCATGAGAAAATTGGTTGAAATGAGAAACTGATTGTGCACTACCTATGATACATCTGTCATGATCTGGAGAACAGGGAGTCTGAATGCGGGGCAATGAGGCAGGAAAAGTGAAATTTTGATAATGAAAGTGGCGCACACTCTGCCGCTACAACGGGGAGGTATTACACTGCACGGAGGAGGGGGCACAACACTCAGTCATGGAGCAAAGATTATATCAGAGTGTGCTCTGAGTGCCTCCCTCTTCTGGACGAACACACGTGTAGGAACAGCACAAGACAGTGTTCCGTTGGCGGGCAGTGACTGCTTGCGAATTCAGTGCAAGCGTGCGAGTCGATGGTACGTCACGTGAAAAGCAAGGCAGCACCATTGCACGTCATCGTATTACAGCATCGCTTCCCCTGCGGCTGTACTCGGGGTACCATAGGCATGACCTACCAGTAGGGAAAGTCCCTCAATGTCGATTCAGAGAGTTATATTCAAGGTAAGTTTTAATAAAACGAAAGAATTGAAGACACACTAGATAAATTGAGCCAGGCCATTCCTAACATTCACAACAATTTCCTTCAAAGACGATAATTTCGGTGGCCAATTGACAATGGCCAAGGGTCTAGATGCGAATGAAAAAGAGCACAAAAGGCGGCTCCAGTCTTGCTGAAGAGGATATAACGGAGTTGGGGCTACAGAGACGACCACAGAAGGATCCAGAGTGTACGGTGAGACCAGGTACATGAAAGAAACAAAAAGTTCGAGTGAGCGCCTAGCCAGGTCAGGAGCTGAGTTCGGGGGGCCGAATTTGGGGAAAGGAACCTCGAGGAGGACACTACGGGAAGACGATGCGGTGGGAAGTGGAAGTGGCACGTCCGTGACAGTGACATATCCCCCTTTCTGGTGTTCCACAATGAGCAAACCAATATTCGCTTTCCTTTGGTCGCTCAAACCTATTGTAGGGTCCAAGGGAGGTTCTTACCATGTGAATCTGTCCCCACCATAAAAAAAAAAAACACCTCGCAAAACTGGTTATCACGTATGGAGTGGTCTGTATGCTTTCAGATGTGTTCATACGCTACCTGAACCCAAACGAAACAACCCCGCCTTTCGTTCCCATTAGCCCTCAGAAAATTGACCAAAAAATCCCGACTTCATCGACTCAGGTCGACTTAGGTCGACTTCGAGTGACTTCGACGTGACCAAGTCGAGTCGAGTCGAGTCGAATTGTCTTCGGAGTTGACTTGTTGAGTCGTGACTCGACTTTTGGAGTCACGGCAACACTAATACCACCTTATTAAGATTCAAATTCAGGGTCCTACCCGCATCCCCTGTACTTGCCCCCCTGGCCGACATCGGCGACCCCATCTTCCCGGTGGAACTGGAACAAGCGATCTTCGAAATCACTGCAATGATACACCCCACGACAATCCCTGCCCTTCTGCGAGTCGCTCGCCGGATTGGTATCTGGTCTGTGCTCCTCCTCTAAGTTCCCGCCTTATTAAGATTCAAATTCAGGGTCGAGCCTTTACTCTACAGAGTCGTCCGTGTAAGCAGGCGAGATAACTTTAACGGCTTAGTCCGAGCCCTCATCGACGGAACCAAATCAAGACCTGCAGAGCTCCTCTGCACTTACGTCCGACATCTGACGCTCGAATCCCTCCACCACTGTTCGTTCTACGAGGGAAGATCGCTGCTGCAAACGCTGCAGAAAGGTGATCGACTTCAGCTCTAACCTGTGGTTCACGAATCCATCTCTCCTCCCCATCCTCGCAGAGATGCACCTCGAGCGGCTGTCGGTAAATCTGAAAGCGCTCTTCGGGAACCTACCCATCGATTTGAACCACCCCCTGTTCCGCTCTGTGACACACCTCGACATGTTCCGCATCCGCGTCGTTTCCAACTCGACCGCCGTGTCGATCACATTCTCTTTCCTGGTTCTCTCCTCCTCCATTCACTTGCTACTTTCATGTGTTCCCCAAGTTCCCCGTCCTCACAGACGCGCGCTATCGCCAAACTTGAAACGACTGGGAGTGCCTGCAACCTTCTGAATGTGTGAGTCTTAAATGATTCACTCGAGCAACGCTGAAGCAGCTCCTAGTTTTGCTACTCTGGTCACAGATGCATTGGCCGCCTACTATTTTCCCCGTCCTACTCAAATCACAAGTACGTGCCAACTATGTGCATACATTTTCAAATCTGATTATCCAACACATGTATCGTCTTGCACTCGGTAGTTACTCGCTGAACGCGCTGCCTGGACCGCGGTCTAACTTACCCACCCGAGTCGACTGGGTTGTCTTCATCATTCATTACCTACAGAAAAGTCTCAGGCCTCCCCTCGCACTATTCACTCGGCATTAAGCAGATACTGGTAGCGTCAAAAGATCTAGCACGATCCATCGCCTGGTGTCATCACAAGCAAGCTATATTTGGATTCCGATTTCAATCCACCATCTCTAAACTTGAACAGTCAGCCTTCACTATTATACCTTGGGTTGAATGCGGGAAATGGAATCACAGCTTTCCAACATGAACTCAACTCTATCTGGCACGTACGTGTAGTGAGTATTTATCTGTTTCGTTCAATTACTGACACCTTTAATCGAGAATATTACTCTGTCGACTCGAACTGCGCTTTTAGCTCGGCTGCTACAGTGTGTCTGCTTTTGACTTCTCAGGCCACAATGTGTCAGGATTTCGTGGTCGCATTGAACCACGACTCAACCCACATCTCTTCCCGGAGTAGGCCTCGCTCTGTGTTACCCTCTCATTAATTTTGACCATCTCAAGTTCTCTCGCCCGTTTCAATTTCTGGTGAAGGTAAATAAGAATTCAACCCCGATCCGTTTTCCATCGGTGGGCGACTCCATGCTGAGCGCTTGCGTTGGAGGTGTATTTTTACTTTCATTTTATATTGGATTTTACCTCTCAGTATCAGCTTCACTTGCTCGCGATCCTCGATTCACTGCCGCCTCACTGCCGAATCCAGGTGCGTTGATTCATCGTCAACCATTCTTCTCCTGATTGAACCTGTTTCCCTCAATTTATTGTTTCTAGTGTTCCATTTGGATGTATGGATCTAAGTGTACAACGCTCCCATTCCCTGCCACCTACTTGACATCTCAAGGTTGGTCCGTGGAGCCCTGCTTCATTCGCCTCTGTTGGAAGCAGCAGAAGCTGCACCGCAATCTCGGAGATCAGCTGTCTTCGGGATTGATCGGGCCGCGGCCTTCTAAGAAGAAGACACGCTTAAATTAAGGCTTTCCTCAGTACCGCTACGACGTTACTGAGGTGAGCCTTGGATTTGATTCGGACAGTACATGGGCTCATATTTATATAGAATATAGTATATTGACTTGTATCCAGGTACTGTCCCCAGTACCGCTACGACGTTACTGAGAATATAGTATATTGACTTGTATCCAGTTTCTAACAGGTTATGGGCTATTGCTGCTGAAAGACTGGATCCAAACGACGCACATACATCCCCTTGACACACCACAACCACCCACAACAACCAGAACGAGATTTTACGAAACTTTTTCTTTGTCTCACTCCCAATCACCATGCCGCTTGAAATCATCAAAGTAAAGGCTGTCTCCGGCGTCGATGCACTCGATTTCGAGAAGCGGAACTATGCCGTCTGGTCGGAGAGCGCATCAGACGCGTTCCTATATGCTGGAATCCTCGAATACGTGCTGGGCGAAATTCCGCAGCCGGCCAAAGGCGACTCCGATCTCCCGATCTGGACAAAGAATGACAAGCTCGCGCAGGCTGGTATTCGCATGAACATATCGACTGCTGAGCGCGACTACCTTCGTGACCACTGTACTATCACATCTGCCCACGACATCTGGACCGAGCTGAAAAAACGCCATCGCCAGAAAGCCTCGACTCAAACCTCTCTTCTCGACGAGTTACTCGGGATTCGCATCGAGCGTGGCGCTGATATGGTCAATGCGGCCGGGAAGGTGCGCAACATCAGCAAGCAGGTCTTTGAGATCAGCACACTGGATCCCGATAAACTCGCACTTGCCGTACTTCTTCGCTCGCTATCCCCCGAGCTTCGCTCAATCCGCGAGAAATACGAGGACGATGATCTTGCGACACCGGCTGACATCGTCAAGTCGCTGGAGAAGGAGAAACTTCGATGGGAGGAGGAGACGAAACAGGTTTCAACTGAGGAGCGTGCAAATGCTGCTCGTGCCCAGAAGCCTCAGTCGGGAAAGGCAGGCAGCGGCAGCAGGGGTCTATGTGGAACTTGCAATGGGCCGCATCGCACCGACGACTGCTGGGCCAAGGGCGGCGCAATGGAAGGACGCCGTGAGGAGGTACTCGAGCGGAGGGCGGCGCGACGCAGCGCAAAGCAGCTTGACAAGCCCTCGACCACACCCACAGCTCCTGCGACTACCAAACCAGCTGCCAAACCTCGATTTGCGATGAAGGACTCCAGTGGTAACACCGTATATTTTACGATGGCAGAGGACGAGCCACAGATTGCCGCTTCTGCGTTCACACAGGTCACCTCTAATGCAGAGCTTGAAGAAATTTATTTGACATACCATGCTCGTCGAGGCTCGGATGCATCGTCCGAATATTCTATGGCCGCATCCACTTACCCCTTGTTCGCCAACATGACCTTCCTCGATAATGCGGCTATTACCAAGGAAGACGAGACGGCACTTGCTGCTGCAAGACTCGATCCTTATGCGGCAGATACTGGAGCTACTGTTTCCATTTCTCCTTTCAAAGCTGATTTCTATACTTTCGAGATCATTGCTCCCATCAAGATCTATGGTGTTGGTGGCACCTTCATCGAAGCCACAGCGAAGGGCGAGGTTCACATACGCTAGGAAAACGGCACCATCTTTATTATCGCCGACGTCTATTTCGTTCCAGAGGCGTCCATGCGCTTGATGTCTGTTGGATGTGTTACCGATCACAACTACACTGCCGTCTTTACTCACGAGGAAATGTTCATTGTGGCCTCGGGTGAGACTACTGTGGACAGTGTCGCTCTTACAGCCCATCGTCGCAACAAGAAGCTTTACTTCCTGGATGGGACTATTGTTCAGCCAAAGAATATTCCAGTACCCGTCCAGGCCGCCTCTGCACTTGCTGCCGCATCCGATGCAGCTTCAGTCGAACACACACTTGCCAGTATTGCAAACCTTGAAGTCTGGCACCGTCGTCTTGGCCATATTGGTATCCCTACAATTCGCAAAATGGCTGAACTTGGGCTAGCGAAAGGTATGCCTGTTGACCTATCCCAACTACCCCCCAAATGCAAACATTGTATCTTTGGAAAGCAGACTCGCACCTCTGTACCAAAGACTAGGACACACACAAGGTCAACGAGGAAACTTGGGGTGGTGTATGTTGATTTGACGGGGCCGGAAGCGGTGCAATCCTCTAGACAGAATCTTTACTCTATGGAACTGGTCGACGAATACACGGATATGACCTGGTGTGTTGTGCTGCGAACTAAAGACCAAGCATTCCGTGAGCTAAAGCGCTGGGAGAATGAGCGTCGTCTAGAGAGTGGAGAGGAAGTGGGGATTTACCGCATTGATGGTGGAGAACTGAAGAGTGACCAAATGAGAGCATGGCTTGCAAATCATGGGACAAAATTACAGACCACCGCACCTTACACCTCAGCTCACATTGGCATGGTGGAACGGCGTCATCGGACTGTTTTTGAATTGGCACGAACAATGCGCTCTGCCTGCAACCTTCCACCAAATCTGTGGGACTATTTTGTTGAGACAGCGGTATATATCATTCAAAGACGCCCAACAACTTACCAAAACAGGCAGACACCGTACGAGGCATGGTATGAGGAAAAACCAGACCTCTCCAACCTTTGTGAGATAGGGTGCCAGGCTTTTGTCCTGATTCAAAATAAGCACAATCCCAAAATATTCAAGCGTGGGATAGAATGCCAGCTCATTGGCTACTCACATACCTCCAAGGCATATATCTGCTACGACAAACTCTCCCGGCGTGTCCTTACATCTTACCATGTTGAATTCATAGAATCACACCAGACTGTTCCAACACCATTGCATCCAGGGCGGGTGGTGAACAAGGACACAGAGGATACCATCAACCAGCGTATACAGATTGAAGATGATGATGATGATGACGATGAGGAGTCTTTGGAGATGCCAGAGGATCACCCAGTGCCTCCACCACTTAATGTTGAGCCCAATGCACAGTGACGTAGCACACGGACACCCGCAGAATCAGCTGAGGAGCGAAATCACCGTGCAGTAGCAGAATCCAAGGCTGCTGGTGAACGTGTCAAAGCAGATCGAAAAGCAAGAAAACAGGAACGTAAACTGAATGATGACACTGCCCAATCTCTAGTCGATGCCATGATTCTTGATTCACAAGCTGCTGAGGACTTGGAGATAAACCTGGAATACCCGGATGACCCACGGTCAGCTGCAGAAGCACTCAGCAGCCCAAATGCAGACAAATGGCTCACTGCAATAAAGGATGAATTAAAGTCCATTGACGACATGGGTGTATACACACTAGTCCAACGATCCTCTGTCCCGAAAGGGCGCAAGATTATGCGTGGAAAATTTGTGTTCAAAACCAAACGTGATTTTGCAGGATTGGTGTCACGGTACAAAGCGCGCTTCGTTCTCCTGGGCCACAGAATGATATATGGCAAAGACTTCAACAAAACAACATCCCCCACAGCACGTGCTGAGTCGCTTCATATCCTATTCCACATTGCAGCTGCATTGGATTTTGAGTTAACTCAGATCGATGTCAAGACAGCATACCTATATGGTGACATTGACGAGCCTACATGGATGGAACAGCCAAAAGGTTTTGAGGTGCCAGGAAAAGAGGACTGGGTATGGGAGCTACACAAAGGATTATATGGCATGAAACAAGGTGGACGACTGTGGAACAAACACATGGATGCTCGCATGAAAACTCTTGGCTTCACACAGCTCAGTGTGGAACACTGCATCTACTATCGCGGACGCGACTCAGGTGTGGTATTTGCTGCTGTACATGTCGACGATTTCACAGTTGCTGCAAGCAGCATTGAGGAGGAGCGCAGATTTGAGGAGGAGTTGAATGCAGAATGGAAGATATCGAGGGACGATGCTCACTTCATTGTTGGATGGGCAATCCGCAGAGACAGGCAGAAACGCACTGTTTACCTCTCCCAGAAGGCACTCATTGACAAGATCGTGTCAGAATTCAACTGCAAAGATGCGAATCCGGTCAGAACACCTCTTCCCCCAAACACCAGACTCACCAAACGAGACCTCCCACAATCTGAGGAGGAGGGACGACGAGCTGCAAAGCAGCCCTATCGACGACTTGTGGGAGTACTCATGTATCTTGCCATTTCAACTCGACCCGACATCATGCACGCTGTTAGCTCCCTAAGCTGTTTCAACAGTGGACACGGCGAAACTCACTGGAAAGCAGCGATTCACGTGGTGAAATACCTGAAAGGAACGAGGGAATATGAGCTCGAGCTAGGTGGTGATAGCACTGCACGACTCACAGGCTATTCTGATTCAGACTATGCCAACTGCCCGGACACAAGACGTTCTGTCTCTGGGTACTGTTTCGATCTAGGATCTGGACTGGTATCCTGGATGTCAAAGAAACAGGCCACTACTGCTACTTCCTCAACGGAAGCCGAGTACATGGCAGCAGCGCAGGCAACAAAAGAAGCTGTCTGGATGCGAAATGTTTTGCATGGTCTGCACCTCGAACAAGAAGATCCCTCAGTCATTTTCATCGACAATAGAGGAGCTCGAATACTCACTGAAGACCCGTCTTTCCATCAACGTGCAAAACACATTGAGGTCCAACATCATTACAGCCGTGAATGCAGCGAACGTGGGCTTGTGCATTTTGTCGACATCCCCACGAAGGACAACCTTGCGGACATCTTCACCAAGGCTTTGCCAGCATCGACATTCGAACGGTTCAGGGACCTCGCCGGCCTGAAGCTGTCTCCGAATTGAGGAGGAGTGTTGGAAGCAGCAGAAGCTGCACCGCAATCTCGGAGATCAGCTGTCTTCGGGATTGATCGGGCCGCGGCCTTCTAAGAAGAAGACACGCTTAAATTAAGGCTTTCCTCAGTACCGCTACGACGTTACTGAGGTGAGCCTTGGATTTGATTCGGACAGTACATGGGCTCATATTTATATAGAATATAGTATATTGACTTGTATCCAGGTACTGTCCCCAGTACCGCTACGACGTTACTGAGAATATAGTATATTGACTTGTATCCAGTTTCTAACAGCCTCTACCCCAAGCTTTCTACCTGGTCTTCACTGACTTAAATCCCAACTAACCAGCTGAGTGTGTGCTACTCCATTCTCCCAGTTCACAACTCACTCGAGGTAGGTTTTGCTTTCTTTTCTCGTGTAGACTGTTTGAAATCCTGTTCCGAGCCACATGCTCTGAAGGTATGCCATCTGTTTGTTCCACTGCCTTCAATTGTTTGCTGACTACAAAAACCTACTCACACCGGGGGCAAACATAGACGCATGCAGACCATGTATGTGCCAAATGCATGTGGTCCGCATGTGGTTGTATGGGCGGTATACTGTATCAAAAGTATTTACTACAACTTCGAAAAAAATCACATCTTTTATGAGGACAACTCGAGAATCAGCACAACAAAAGAGACAACTCAGAAAGAAACACACCTTGGAGATTATGACAGGTTTAAATTTAACAACCTCAGAAAACACATCTAATTTGCAAAGAGGGACAACTCTTCACATTGCGATGTACAACTTTTAATCTGATGTACGGCAACCAGCAACTTATCGAAATACAACTTCATTCTCCAGCAACTCAGATGGCAGGACAACTTCATCTTATTTTTCTGCATGTCAAATATTGTACAACTTTTCAAGTGTACAAGCCAAATGGATACAAGTTTCCAAGCAACAACTACTGATTTTGATGCTTCATCTAGGGTACAAGTTTTATTAGGCAGAGTGCAACTTCCAAAGTCTGTAGATACAACTTCCCAAACATCAAATACAACTTCACTCAGTCAAGGCACAACTTGTCAGATACAAAATACAACTTAAGAGGATCTGCACTCCAATCAGTGGCAGTGAGAGTCGAGTCCTCACATGATTTGAAATGTGTTGGTTGATCACCTCCCTCTTTACTTGTCTGCTCCCTCTGACCTCACATGCCTGAAGCTCGTGAAAGCGAAGCATCCTTACTCATTACAGGTGCTGCTATGACTGATGTTATCACATCTGGGTCCACTTGCACCTAGAGTGTATCGAGATTGATGCTACAACAAAGGAAGCCAACCCATTCAAAAAAGATCATCCAGCCTGAGCTGCATTACTTTACACAATTGACACAATCTGCACAGTTAATTGTGGCACAAAGCTCAGGGTCCAATTTATCCAACAATGTGGCATACTACAAGTAGGATTTCAACCCGTCACTGTTTTTGACAGGCACTACGTTCTGCCCCCCCTAGAAACAGGCTGAGGCCAGATGACCTACCCACAGCTGCCCAGAGGGGTCTGTCTAGGTGACTAGAAGCGGTCTGTGCAGGTCAGTGGAGCTGTTTGTACCTTAAGGGAGGTCAGTTCAGCCCAGGGTAGGTCAGTCAAGATGTTGCTGGCCACCTAACCAGAGGTAAACATACCTGATTTCAAGTGGAGAACAACTTTTAGTCTTGCCGCTTCGTTGCCGCAGCCAGTTTCAGCTCAGAGAGGCGGCTGCGGCGAGACTGGTACATGGGTGTCAGAGAGCAAGAGATGAGCCGAGTGGCAACTCTCCCAGGAGCAGTTTCCCTGGACATGTCCGCAACCTGCCGATTCGAAATTATAACAGTAATGATCCCAATCAGGCTCTCGCAACTCTGCGTTGGCTCCTTGACAACTATGAATCTGAAAGTGAGAGAGATTATTCATCTGATGAGTGTGAAGATGAACAGAATTTGGATACAGTACGGGGTCAGTGCAGCCCAGGACAAGGTCAAGGTAGGCACCGAAACTGAGATGGACGCACCTATACGCACCTACACTGATCTACACTGATCTGTATGATGTCAGTGTAGCCAGCCAGCCGTCGGCTACCCGGCCCTATGCAAAAGTGTGTGTAGTCGGCTGCACAGAGTCAGTGTGATCGGGTAGCCAGACCTAGACTCACATTGCCGAACCTTGACTAAGTGAGTCTAGCTGACCCCGGAACGTAGTGAGGTCGACAGAGGGGACGGGAGGCCACCCATCTGGGCCCTTGAGCCAGCGTCAGGACAGGATGGGTATGGGACGGGTTGACCCATTGACAGGGTACCCGTTCCCGTTGGTTTGACATCCCCCATACACTCTTCAATAACGGATGGGATAGTTGATCACTGATGCGATCATATCCGAGTTGGCTGAGCGTGGTTGGTTGGCAGAGTTTGAATCTCAGTTGTCTATCTGCTGACGAAAAGTGCAGCTTGGAAAGTTGTGTCTCAACAAAAGTTGTAAATCTTGGACAGAAAGTTGTCACTTCAGATACTTGAAGCTGTGTCCCATCAAGTTATAGTTGTCGGCAGGTAAAAGTAAGTTGTGTTTGTGCTTCAGAAATTTGTGTCTGACAAAGTTGTTGACTGGTTAAAGTTGTGACAGCTCCACACATAGTTGTCTTTCTACACCCCAAAGTTGTAATTCAGGTGTATCACAGTTGTAGCCCTTCCCAAGTTGATCCACACAAAGTTGTATATCCATAGATTTGTGTTGCAACAAAAATCAAGTTGTCACAGGGCGAAGATGTGTCACAAGAATCTTGAAGTAGTGTCTATGAAAGTTGCGCCAAGTTAAACATGCCACCAACAAAGTCGGAGTTGTCTTCATCAAAGTTGGACATAAAAGAAGTTGAACTCCAGTAACATGTAAGTTGTACCTGATTTTTAACCAGAAAATGTGCAAGTTGTCCAACTACTTTTGACACAGTATGCCTGCCATAGGGTTGCCCCATGTCACAAAGGTGCTGCTCACCTTTGTGGCACCTTTGTTTTGCTTTGAGTGAGAAAAATAAGACAGTGTCTAGTACTTGATAAAATGTTCCTGGACCCAGGATATCACATATTTGTAGGTGTCATGAATCGCCCGGGTTCTACTTTTTCGCGCGACGCGTCCGTATGGATACAGACGCGTCTTAGCGGCACGGGACTCTCATGACGCCACCATGTGACCTTCTCACGGTTGAAACCCGGCCTCGGATTCTGAAGCCGCAGACTCAGGGAGTCTGCGCCACGGAATACAGAAGACGTTAGGGACTAGGAACCCGTACAGACGGACTCTAGTCCCCGGACGCACCAAGGCTGACACAGGAGAGTACACGGAGTACAGGAGTGGTTGCAAACCCGATCGGGGTTTGAACCACTGGATACGATGACACTTAGGACTAGGAAACCCGAACATCGGGTCTCCTAGGTCCACCGATGCCACGGAAACCAACACAGAGGAGTCCAGGAGCATCAGTATTAATGCTCCTTAATGCTACGGTGCAGGAACTGATCGCGATTGACCGCGATCGCTTTAATTTATTAGAAGCCTATATAAGCACGGTAGAATCTCCATGTACAGTAGATTCTACCTCGTCTAATCTCAGGCTTCTACCTTGGCTTGACATAGGCATTGTCTCCACCCTGCCCCGCTTCCCTCGCACCGTATTACGGGTTGTATCCACACCTCGGGTTTTGTACCTGAGTGGATATCACACCCTCTTCGACTCGTTCCGGGTTCCGCCTCGCATCCCGACCTACGACATACGGCCTCCTAGGGAGGACGCCGTACGACTGGTCCTACTGCTCGGGGAACACACGAGCTACTAGCGTCTATCGGGTTCTCCTGGTTGGGGTTCTCGCCGGGTTACTCGCTGTTTAGCTGACCCAGAGGCCGTTGCTGACTGTAGGGTGAACATGGAGAAAACACGGAAATGATGGAAAACACTCAGCCATCAATTAGGTAATAAGGTTTTACTATGATCCGAGCCCCGCGGTAAACAATAGACTAATTGAATTCAAGTTGATCAGGTGGGCGCCGATTTTGCATTACGTGGAAATGCATGGTGTCTGGTCCTGCTTGACTGCTGCCTCTGGCAGCACAGCCCTGGGACCGGCACGGTTTCAAGCGAGTGCAGATTTTGCGAGCTCCCCCTTACTGTTGCCGGGTACCGGCATACAAAGACATATTACCCTTCTCTGTCATCACGCACTGCCCGGTTGCTGCGATGGTCGTTGGTCTGGCCAAACAATGGAAATCTGAAAAAAATCACAAGTGGCCAAGTCTTTTTGAGATCTCTACGCCGTGATCCGTGTCATATCGGGCTTCCGCAGCTGGAGTCGTTGACGTTGGAGGACAGGAATAGCAAATGGGCCCCGAAGCAGCAGCTCGGCGATGTCCGCATCGTCCCAGCACGCCGCAGTCTCCAGATCTCGGAATCATTCCTGAAGCGCAATCCCATTGAGACATCATTTATATATCGAAGCGGGCTGCACCAATGATCGTATGAGTTGCAGGAAGTGCACATTGTGGCCGAAAGATCGGTGTTCATTGACACAGCCAAGTACCACAGCATTTCTATTTATATGACGCCAGAGCACGCAGGACCAAGAGGTGGGCAGCCGAAAAATGCCGGATATCAACCTCCGTTCGGCCGATGATGGGAGGACAATTTTGTCAGCTTTTAGATTTGAACAGTGTGATCCTTAGGTTTCCTTTCCTCAGCGCAAACTGTACTCTATCGTAAATCTGACTTAGATAACCCCCCCCATTTTTGACCCCTCAGAAGCGACTCAGATGGGTCTCCGAATTTTTGGTGCTCCAGAAATGAAGAGATCAAAAATTTATATCAGACCGAAGTCGCGGTATTTGGTCGCTACAAACAACGCGTCCGACTATGCTTCACTCTTGCCTCCACGCGCCAGGTCGCTTTAATATTTTCCTCAGTCGCTCTGCTGCAGTTATCATACGCGGACCCTTTCGTTCTCCCCTTCCCGATGCACTATGCCCTTCAAAAACACGAAATGGGCGGTGTGAGGTCTCCGAGCGTGCTACGCATCGCTCGTCGCCTCATGGCCCCTGCGAACCATCTGCACGAGTAACGGGATGAGCTCGGACATACGCGACAGATCTTCCTAAATGGGATTCTACATTACCGGAAGCAGCTTCTGAACGAGACCACCGCTCTCCCCACATCCCGCATCGTCTCCCCCGCCATTCAGGCTCGCTCCGGCACCATTGTCACACGGATACGACCCGTATGCCACGACCTACGACGCGACCTTCTGCATCCAACGAACTGGCGCTCCCGCGGACTGCGTCCGTCGCTACTCAGCCACCACCAACACGTGTACCTTCCCTCGTTTCCGTTCTCGGACGCTCTCCCACACCGGACGGACCTACCGCGTGCTTGACGCCGACCTATCGGACGAGGCAGAGGATATCCCGACACAGCCCTTCCCCCACTTCACACGACGCATCGACTAGCCGAGAGGAGACCATCCATCTCTCCCCCTTCCTGAGCACACGAGCACCCACTGACGCAATTACCAGCCGTGCCCGGAGCTCCAGACGTATTCCGAGGTCGTTTGGCCTCACTGCGCCTCGCGCGCGCCCAGAGACGATCAGTCTCCTCAGCAGAGGTGTCCGTTCTCCTGTCATATATGCACCCCGAAACACCTCATGATGTCCCCTGCCCCCTGGAAACACCTGCGACCCGCATGGCACCTCTGGAAACGTGGGAAGTCGTCGAGGAGGTATAAAAGGGAGCGCATTTAGTAGGAGTAGTCAGTACCTTCTGGCCTGCAGAAGTAGCTTTCGGGGTGTTTTCCCCACTTTCTGTACCGTTCTCAGCTCAATCTAAGGGGTACTCCCAGCCTTCCCTGACCTAGTACCTCTCGTGCACCCTCCTCCTCGCCCACTGCCGGAGGCAGGCCACACATCTTGCATTCGCATCGTTCGTCGGCGTCTCACCTCTCACACCTTCATCAGCAGGGTCCTTCCTCACCGGACCTGGTGTCACCATCCCAGGCTTCCTCGATTAGGATCACCGTTCTCGCGAGCCTTGCTCTGTAGAAAACAGGCCTGGAGAGAAGCCGTCACATACAAATCACCGTCCATAGCCAACGAGACCAACCGTTGATAAGCCAGTAATTGGGCCATGGTTAGATACACGTAATTTTGCGTGTTTCTGATCGTGCCCATTGCTGAAACTGTTGTTTCTATGCAACAGTACTGGTTCCTGGTAGCTGTTGGGCGAACCACAGAGAAACGGGTGGACGTTCTAAGGAATTAGAACGTCCATTGGCTAGTCTCGCCCTGAAAACTGTAAGGGAAACGTGCAGCCAGATAATAAGTCAAGGAACTTCTTTTGACTTGTTTCCAACATTCACTTAAACAACGGAAACGGGTCAAAGGAACGGGAGTTGGCAATGTGTTGTGTTGTGTTGAGACGCTAGGGGAGACGCGTTCGGTCACGAGTGTTTCGGTTGCCAGAGTTGCCGGTTTCCATCGGATGCGGATACACCGAAACAGGTGGTCGGCTATCCTGTGGATCCGGATCACAACTCTAAAGGCGTTCTAAGGTTCTTTCTCAAGAACCCTTTCTGGGAAACCCCAGAGAAACGGGTATCTACCGAGACCTACAAAGGGAGTACTATCAAGTTCCGTACTTGGAACCAAGGGGAAACTTGAGTTGAAGCGGAAACAGGTCGAACGAGATGCAGTGCCGATCTATCGGTGATCGACACACCCTCTGAATAATACAGGGGTGCTGCTGACGGGTTCCTGCCTCGTAATTGGCAAGGGAACATGGCGTGCTCACAGTTGGGAACCAATGGGAGGCGACGCTCGGAAGAACAACCGACGGAAACGCGGTTAAAGAGGCGGATAAACGGACATTTGACTCATTGGGATTGTGTTTTGGGCTTTGTAACAGTGTCTTGGCGGTTGTATAAGTATCCGAGGGTGTTTCTACGATGGGCACAGCATCTTCCCCCGAACTAGTAGGCTATACGCTTGCGCATTGGGTTGATCTGGGATCCTCGGCGAACGCACTCTTATAGAGTAGCATTATTAGTCGAAATCTTATTTGTTTCTGAATCATATATATTCTGGAAACGCACTTGGGCTTTGCCTGGAAACTGTCTGAACTCTGAGAATCTGTTGGATCTGGGTCTCTGTTGAAAGAAACGTTATTGTTGTTGTTTGCGGAGCGGGTTTCAGAAAGTACCGTCAAGGGAAAACTTTGGAAACGTGACTGCTGGCGTTGCTCAGAAAGTACCTCTTTAGGGAAAGCTCTGTGAACGTTCTTGGCCTATAAACTAGGGGCCTTACTTGAGTCTACGGGACTACTTTAAACTTGTTTCTCTGTCGCTTGGACACACACACACACACGCTGCGAAGCTATAAAATCTATCTTGTTTGGAAACAACGTTTCCACTGTGTCTAGAAACACGTTCTACAGTCTTGTACCACCTGATGGGACACCCAAAATAGATTGGTCTCGGAGAAATAAATGTCTACAGATATAACAAATCTGAGCCGGCCGATCACAGCTTTGAGGTGAAGTCCACTGGATCCCCAAGAACTTCGAGTGAATCAGGAGGGAACTGTGTATATCGAACAAGATCAAGAGCAAAAAGTCCTTATCAGTACAAGAACATCACTTGGGACAGCATATTTCTGAGGAATCTCCCTTTTCCCGATAAACATAACCTCTTAATACAGTACACTGTACCAGTTCCTCTGTGTATTGGAAAAAAGTCCGAGAGCAATTTGTGCTCAGGAAGGGCAGAAATGCTCTGTCCCATCAGATCACCGTGTCCCATCAGGTGGTACAAGACTGTACGCAGTTTGCTCTATTATCTCTCTGAGATACGAAACCTCTCCCTACAACCTTTACAAGGCCCTGTACTAGGGGCTGTAACTCGTCGGGATCTTTGGAAACGTGCATATATTGCCGTTTGATTTGTTTGTTGGTTGTTGGAACAATCTCTGGATTGTTTCTGTGCCGCTCTCGAGTCAAGTGGGGTTATTTGTGTGTTTCTTATATAGGTTCTGAGCACATCAATCACCGTCTCGCCGTCGACCGAACGACGTCGGTGTCATCGTCTGTGCGACACACATCGCATCTCCAGCGCTGGTTCTAAGGGGGAAGAGCGCACGAAGGAAAGCAGGCAGGGCAACGCATTTAGGGTTCCAGTACTCTCGTACGAGGAGCCAGGTTTAGGCATTTCACACCTTCTTTACCGTTTCCACTAACAACAGGTCCGCTGCACACGTCCACACCTAGGAGATGAACGGTCTCCACGATCCCCCGTTCACACACACACCACACACCTATCACTCATACAAGGCCGATTCGCGCACCGACCTTCCACTCTATCATTTGACTATACCTTCCCGGGCCATCCGCAACGCAGGACCAGGAATCACATGCCTTGTTATCTAACTCTTCTCCAACTGTCTTTTCAACGCCTCTTGCATCCCATTCACCACTTCCCGGTCATCAGCATACTGAAAGTTCCTCTCAACCAAGTTTATCGCCAATTTTCGTTCCGACTGCCTTCACGTCCCATCTTCGCTCTCCCACAACCTTTGGAACCCCTGATAGCGGATATCAATCTGGTTTTACACCTGCCGCCGGAACCGGCTTCCAGTTCTCTCCTACTTCGCCGTTAGACCGGCACGGCAAGCGCGCGTATCCCACAGATTTCGATGATTCTCCACCCCTGTACCATATGACCTTTTTTATCGTTGCAAAATATAAGGTTGAGAACAGACGTGCAGAACAGTAAGTTACCAGGTTGAGGTGTGAGGTTTTTGTGTGTTAGCAGGTTCCAGGTAGTAAACTGCACATATGCAGGTTGTAATACCTGTACGACAACTGTGAGGTCTGAGGTTGTGGTCTATAATGCAGGACAGTGGAAGTGATGTTCAAGGGTTAGGTCGAGATAAGGTCATGTGATGTACCCCATTGGGACAACCATGGTTGATCATTGCCGAACCATGGATGACCATGTGTTACAACCATGCACTTTCCGATCCTTTCCGGTTCCTTTACGGCCGTTTACGGCCTTTCCGGTTACGGCCTACTTTACGGCCGTTGCGTCCTATCCAACTTTCCCGTTGCATCCGGCTAGTTCCGTTGATGCACAAACCTTGGGGTTTTCGCAATGAAGGTCTTCTGAGTGTTCCCCAAATCAAACATATGACTTATGCAACTATGCTTCTCTCTTATTGTTCTTATTGTCTTTCTCTGTACTTATTGTCTTTTACATACTTCTTTCCGCATAGACTTATCTCTGTATTTAGTATAAATATGTATTATGTTCTACTGTACCTTTAGTTGAAAATTAACGTGCTTTGCCTCCGCATCGCTCCGTGGTCTGACTTCTGTCTTCTACGTCTCTGAGCCAACTTAGTTGGTGTACCCGATCCGCTACGTGGTATCACTTCCGGCCTCTCCGTCCTTCCGGCCCTTCCGTCTTTCTGGCCTTCTGTACTTCCGGCCTTTTCCGACATGGATATAACAGTATTTTCAACTCAACCTAATTTGGCTCAATGTCTTACAGCCACCTCGCCAATACCCCCGACTTTCGGAACCGACGACGCGACTTGCGTCAGTTCAGCAATATTGTTCCAATTGTCGTTCCGGGACAGCTCACCTACGACAATGTCTCTGGCATCATCTCTTCCCCACAAGATCTTCGCTCTCGCGCGCAGCCTCGTTTTGAGGAATCCCGGCCTTTACGGCCGAATGCTCCAACAATGTGGTCTCGCCCACCTCTCGCTCAAGATGCGCGCGGTGCTGCTCTCCGTCCTCAGCAGTTCAGTTTTTCCCCGACTGGTTCCCATTATCCCGGTCCGGCATATCCTCAGCTGATGGATTTTCGAGAGTACGATCGTCAATCAGGTGGAAGCAGTATGCGATCGCCTACCCCTAATTGCCGACGCGTATCCTACCAACCGGTCACTACGGCAATTGAAGAACTTCCGGAGGTTTACGATCCTACGGATCCTCTTGAACAGCAGCCCGTATCGACTGATTTTCCGCCCCGTGAAACGGGCGTGATTTATCCCTACCCTGGACCACGTGTGGCTACTGTTCCTCCTTTGGAGGCAGTTGATAAGGGTAAAGGTAGAGCTCAAACTCCTGCTCCTGACCCAAACACCCCACAATCCACTTCTCTTCCCACTGGTTCTTTTCCGCCCCCGCCTCCTGGGCCTTCCGGCTCTCCCGGCGGTGGTGGAGGAGGCGGAGGCCCGCCATCTGGCGGTACGCCTTCGCCTCATCCCTCCATTCCGGCTGGAATTCCTTCCGGTTCCAGTGCTCCGGCTCCGGATCCAGGACCTGGTGGCGGTGGAGGTGGCGGCGGTGGTGGTGGCGGACCATTTGGTCCGGCTCCGGCTCCAGGTCCTCCAGGTCCTCCCGGTCCGCAAGGGCCCCCTGGCCCTACGCTTCATATTCCGGCTCCGCATAATCCTCAGCTTGACTACGCTGTTCAACAAATGGCTGATGCAATGGCTCTCCTCGCTCGGAATTCTGTCGCTCCTCCTCGCTCAACTCGTACTTCCTCCTGTGCTCCGGATACTTTCGATGGCTCCGACCCATCGAAGTTCGCCACTTTCATGTCGCAGATCTACCTGCACATTGCGGAGCGTCCGCAAGACTTTCCGACCGACGACGAGAGAATCTTCTATGTCCGGTCGTATCTTCGCGGAACGGCTCAGCAGTGGTTTCAGCCCAACATCTTCGCTGACGGACAAGCACCCATTCCATTCTGGGATGGGAATTGGGAGCTCTTCGTTCAAGAGCTTGCGACGAATTTCGGCCCGCACGATCCCTTCGGCGACGCGCAGATTTCATTGGAGACTCTCTCCATGAAGCCTGGAGATCGGCTGGCAACTTACCAGCTCGAGTTCGACACCCATGCGGTTATGACTGGGTATAACGAGGCCGCCCTTTTCCGGGTGTTTTACCGCGGCCTTCCAAGCCGCATCAAGGACACCATGGCGCAGAATCAGCTTCCGGTCACACTTGCCGGACTGAAAGCCCTCGCCTCGCAGCTCGACCAGCGGTATCATCGCCGCAACACTGAGCGCGCGAACGAGCGTGCTGCTGCGAATCCGCCTCTGGCCGGAAAATCTTCCAGCGATTCTTCCGGTGCTGCGGCCTCAGGAGGTGCTGCTGCCTCGGGAGGTGGTGGCGGTGGTGGAAAGTCCAAGGGTAAAGGCAAGGGCGGTGGAAAATCCAACTCCCCGCCCAAGACCAATCCTCCGGCCAATACTCCGGCCAACGGTAACATGGCTCAGGCTTCCGGGTCTAAGCAGGCGAAACCGTACGCTGCCAAGCTCGACTCCACCGGCAAGCTCAAGCCGGAGGAGCGCGAGCGACGCATGAAGAACAACCTCTGCATGTTCTGCGGTGGCGCGGGTCACAAAATGGCTGAATGCCGCAAACGTCCGGCCGGCGCTCAAGGCAAGGCCGCAACTGTTTCTGATCCCGCACCTGCTGCCGCTGATGCTTCTTCCTCCGAGTCAAAAAAATAGGCAGCGGCTCGGATACCTCTGCACCTGGTCCGAGCCGTGTTGACTCCGAGGTGCTTCCCGAGGTTACTCTCAACGCGTCCACTCTTTCCCCTAATGCCTTTTATGTTGATCTCGATGTATCATTACTCTCTGCGGACTATCTCTCGCCTTCCGGCATTCTTTCTGGTTTTCCTACTCCGGATGCGGGCCTAACCCTGCGTCCGTCTTTTGTACAACGAGTTGCCGTGGGATTCAACTCCCGCTTGCGGGCGCTCATCGACTCTGGCTCTTCGCACTGTTTTGTGTCTACTAGGGTTTGCGAATCTAATGGGTATTCTCTGTATGCGGTCCCTCCGGTTAAACTCCGGTATCTCGACGGCTCCTCATCCATCATTGACCGACAGCTTCAATTGTTCCCTCGGTTCCCTTCTGGCGATGTCCATTCTATGGAATTCTACGTCACCCGTCTGGATTCTGCTTGTGACTTGGTTCTTGGACTAAACTGGCTACGCCGCTACAATCTGTTGATTGATTGGCGCAACGCCTCACTAAAGTTCAGCCCTGTTTACAACGAATCTAATTTGTCGACACTCCCGGAAACTATTCCAGATCCTGTTGCGGTCTCTCCGGTTACGGAGATGGCGGAACCTCCGGTATCCCCGGCTCTCCTTCCCTCAATACCGCTGACGTCTTCGCTCGAATCCGCTCCTTCTATGGAGATTCCGTTTGAGGCATCTACGCCTCGTCCGTTCACTTCTGCCCCACTTGTGTCTATGGTCAATGCGGCAGCCTTCCACGCGATTATTCGCAATAAAGGCACCGTCCAGTATACGCTCCGCGCATCTCCGGTCGACGAGACTAACGGCTTTGGCACTGCGGCCGAGCCGGACTTTGCGAATTTGTCCGGCATTCCGGCCGAGTACCACGACTTCGCCGATGTCTTCTCTGAATCGGAGGCTTACAATCTTCCGCCTCATCGCGAATTCGATCTCAAGATCGAGACTGTCGATGGTGCAGAGCCTCCAGTCGGCCCCATCTATTCCCTTTCTGCAACCGAGCTGACCGCGCTTCGGGAGTTCCTCAACAAGAACCTCAAGGCGGATTTCATTTATCCGTCTCGTTCCTCCCATGGCGCTCCGATTCTCTTCGCTAAGAAAGACGGAAGTCTCCGGCTTTGCGTTGACTATCGTGGATTGAATCGCATCACGAAGAAGGATCGTTATCCGCTTCCTCTGATCGCGGATCTCCTCGACGCTCCTGGAAAGGCGCGTATTTACACCAAACTGGACCTATGCCACGCCTATCACTTGCTCCGCGTCGCCGCTGGCGACGAGTACAAAACCGCTTTCCGTTCCCGTTACGGCTCCTACAATTTCCGGGTCGTTCCGGAAGGTCTCTCCAACGCACCAGCTGCTTTCCAGCGCTTCCTTAATACCCTCTTTGCGGATCTCTTGGACATTTATGTCGTGGTATACTTGGATGATATCCTCGTGTACTCCGACGATCCGGCTAATCATATGGAACACGTCCGCGAGGTGCTGTGCCGTCTATGCGAAGCTGAATTATTCTGCAAGCTATCCAAGTGCGAGTTCAGCGTCACCACTTGCGAGTACCTCGGCTACATTCTGTCGCCCGACGGTTTCCGCATGGCGCCGGACAAAATTCCCGCTATTACAGATTGGCCAGTACCTCGGAAAGTGAAGGACGTTCAGTCCTTCCTTGGTTTTTGTAACTTTTATCGGCGCTTCATTTACGGCTATTCCGGCATTACCGTTCCACTCACCCGCCTCACTCGTACTGGCAAACGGTGGGATTGGACACCCACTTGTCAAGCGGCCTTCGACACTCTCAATAGCGCTTTTACGGCTGCTCCGGTACTCCATCTCTGGATTCCCGGCCGTCAGATTATGGTCGAGATGGACGCATCCGATTACGCCATTGCGGGCATTCTCTCCATCCTTGGAGACGACGGTGAATTCCATCCCGTCGCTTTCCGGAGCCGCACCCTTACGACTCCGGAACTCAACTATGACACGCACGATAAGGACCTCCTCGCTATTTTTGATTGCTTTACTCATTGGCGTCATTATCTCGAGGGTGCCCCTCTCACTGTCGACGTCGTCACGGACCACAAGAATCTGGAATATTTTGCCTCGACTAAGGTCCTTACCCGTTGGCAAGTACGCTGGTCCAAATACCTTTGCCATTTCAATATGGTAATCCGGTTCCGACCCGGAAAGCTCGGAGGTAAACCCGATGCATTAACTAGACGATGGGATGTCTACCCTAAAGAGGGGGATATGGCCTTCAGCCAGATCAATCCTCAGAACTTCCGGCCCATTTTCACTTCTGATCAGTTATCCGCATCGCTAAACGCTACCTTCCTCGAGGACGTCTGTCTCCGAGCATCCCTCGTCATGGATGTTGACTCGCTGCACCGCGAAATCATTTCCCACTATCCTGACAACCCAGCCGCAGTTTCCGGTATCGCTTCCGCGACTTCCGGCGCTTCCGGCTCCACGCACTGGACCATGGATCCAACCGGTCTTCTCCTTCTCAGCAATCGGATCTATGTTCCCCAGGTTTCGGGTGATACACCTGATATACTCCGCATACGTGTCCTGCAAAATAAGCATGATCACATACTCTCCGGCCATTTTGGACAGAACCGTACTTTGGCTCTTGTCCGGCGTGAATACGCCTGGCCGGAAATGCGTAGTTTCGTCCGCGACTACTGCAAGTCCTGCACTCACTGCAAGCGCAACAAGGCCCCGCGGCACAAGCCTTACGGCCTTCTCCGTCCATTACCGGTTGCTTTACGTCCTTGGCATTCGATATCCATCAACTTCATAGAATTCCTCCCTTATTCCGGCGAGTTCAATTGCATTTGCGTCATTGTTGACCGTGCATCCAAGCAGGTTATCTTATTCCCCTGCGACCGACATATCACCTCTGCCCAACTCGCCAGATTCTTCCTTATCCACGTATTCTCCAAACATGGTGTTCTGTCCCACGTCACTTCCGACCGAGGCACGGAATTCGTTTCCGCCTTTTTCCGCGCATTGGGCGAACTTCTCAACATGACCATGCATTTTACGTCCGGCCATCATCCGGAGGCCGACGGACAAACGGAACACATGAATCAAACCCTAGAGCAGTACATCCGCATGTATTGTGCGTATCACCAGGATGACTGGGCTGAACTCCTCCCTCTTGGAGAGTTTGCACTCAATAACGCTCCTAACGCATCTACCGGCGTGTCTCCGTTCTTCGCGAACAAGGGTTACCACCTGCTTCTCACTTTCTCCGAAACGACCGTCGTTGGTCCGGATGTCGACAGGGCTCAGGATTATGCGTATGAACTCCAATCTGTCCATGAATACCTCCGAACGCAGCTGACTATTGCTACGGAGCGTTACAAGGAGATCGTCTTCCGGACCCTCTGCTTGAGGTCGGAGACCAAGTCTTCGTCTCAACAGAGTTCATCGCAACGACGCGGCCCACGGAAAAGTTCTCCGAAACGCATTTCGGTCCTTACGAAGTCATCAAGAAAACTTCCGGCTCTTCCTACCGCATCTGACTTCCTAAAGCCCTCTCGCGCATTCACCCCGTTTTCCACATATCAACGCTTGAACCGCACTTTCCGAATCCGTTCCCAGGCCGCGAACAACCTCCGCCTGGTCCCATCGAAATTATTGATGGTGATGAACATTTCCAGCTTGTGGCGATCCTCGATTCCAAGATCGACAGGTGTTACCGCTGTTGCCCTCTTCGCTATTACGTTGAGTGGTTTGGTTGGTCTCATACCGGTGATCAGTACCAATGGGTTCCTGCATTCGACTTGGACGCGCCAGAACTCTTGGCTGCATTCCACACTCGTTATCCGGAATAACCTGGTCCGGAATGGGAACGTATTTGAGTTTACGGCTCCGTTCCACTTATGGCCTCTATACCTGGTTTACGGCCTACGGTTCCATTTGCGTACGTGAGCTTGAGTTATGCCCTCGCTCCGGTCGCCTTACGGCCTTTCCGGTCGTCTTACGGATCCGACCCTTTCCGGCCACTTCCGTCTCATCGGCGACTCTACGCGGTTTATTCAAGAAAATGGATTTACAATTTTTCGCAATTATTCGACAATTTACAGCTAATCATACTCCAACTCATAATCAAAGTCCTTGTGCGCGTCCGACTCATCATCCATCACCAAATACCCCTCCACCAATCGGAAGCCGGGCGGACACGGAAACGTGGCCATGAAATCGGCTGACGGGACCATTCCCTCCACCGGCTCCTCCTTCGGTTCCGCAGGCGTGTCGAGCTCGGCTTTCTTCGCCATGAGCTTTTGGATTTCCGCATTGATTGCGGCCTGTTCCTTCTCCTTCTTCTCCGCATCTTCCTGCGCGATCCGTTCCTTCCGCTCTTGTTTCCGCGCTGCCCGTTCCAACCCGCGTTTCTTGAGCGCCGTTGCTTCGGCGAGATTCACCTCCTCATCCTCCTCCTTCTTCACCGTCATCCGGATGAGGCTCGTGTCGTCCACCGGCGAAACCGCCGGAACGACAGGTGCAAGAAGCGGAACTCCTGTGCGCGAACGCGATCTCGCAGGGCGAGACGCAGGGCGAGCGGAACGCGACGTGGGACGACTAGCTCTTCCGGAGCCTTCGCCCTGTTGCGACTCTCCGGCCCTTTCCGGCTCCATTCCGGCCGCCCGCGCTGCTCTCTCCTCCCTTCTCTGCTGCCTCCTGCGTCTGTGTTCCTCGTCGAGCCGTTTGCATTCCGCATCGCTCCGTTCGAGTTCACGAAGGCGGCGCTGGGTATTCACCAGTCCGCAACGCATCTCCTCGAACTGGGAGATTTCCTCCGGAACGATCTTGCCGGTGCGAGAGTCGACTTGGCGACGGCGCGTGGACACTTGGGACACAGGCCGGTGCACTTCGGCACCAACCAGGCCCAGTTCCGCCATGGCCTGCATCACGCGTGAAGCCTTCTTTTGCTGAAGGCGCGTCCGGCTTTGCGGCCGCAAGCTGCACTTCGTGTGCACCTGGTGGCAGGCGTCGCATGCCGTTTTTCCCTCCAGAACGATGCAAGGGAGTAGGCGCTCCTTGCACCTATCGCATGCTGCAAACAACATCAATAAAAGAAGAAGGGTAGAACATTTCATACGCACCTTCTGAGGAGTCATCCCGCTCCTCACGATCCATCCGCGGCTTCTTGGGCGCCGCTTTCGACTTCCCCTTCCTTTTCCGCTTCTCTCCGACCTCTTCCGGCTCTTCCGGTGCTTCCGGCCCCTCCAATCCTTCTCCACCCTCGCTCTCATCACTGGATTCCAGTCTCTCATCCGGAACATCGACCGCGTCTGGAGACTCCGCGCGGCGCAACAGGTCCACCGCATCGACGTAATCCATGGATTCGAGGTTGCCCCGCTCAAAGCGCTGGCACAACTCTGCAATTTGGTCGCGACGGGACGTCGCTTCCACCATGTCGTCCTGCGCGGTACGCAAGTTTGCGTCCGCTACGGCCACCTCCGCTTCCGCCTTGCCCTCGAGCTCGATGAGATCCCGAAGAAGCTTCAGGAAATCAGGCTTGGCGCACACGCGCTCCAACGCCTCCAACGACATCCCCCCGATGATTCCCTCCCGCATCTCCTCGATTTTCGACATCAGACGCTCGATGCATTCCTCGGTTGTGTCCATTGAGGACTCGCGGCTGATGCGGGCATTGCGTGATTGTTGCAACATGGTGGATGGAGGAAGAGAAGAAGTTTTTTATCAACATCCCACGATCACATGACTTATGATGAACTTCACAGTTCCTCACGATCCCTTCCGTTATGTTGTGTCACCCTTGCGTCATTCCGTTTCGGCATCGTATTCCTCTTGTTCTTTGTTCCTTGGGGGCAAGGAACCCTAAGAGGGGGATACTGTTACCACCATGCACTTTCCGATCCTTTCCGGTTCCTTTACGGCCGTTTACGGCCTTTCCGGTTACGGCCTACTTTACGGCCGTTGCGTCCTATCCAACTTTCCCGTTGCATCCGGCTAGTTCCGTTGATGCACAAACCTTGGGGTTTTCGCAATGAAGGTCTTCTGAGCGTTCCCCAAATCAAACATATGACTTATGCAACTATGCTTCTCTCTTATTGTTCTTATTGTCTTTCTCTGTACTTATTGTCTTTTACATACTTCTTTCCGCATTAGACTTATCTCCGTATTTAGTATAAATACGTATTATGTTCTACTGTACCTTTAGTTGAAAATTAACGTGCTTTGCCTCCGCATCGCTCCGTGGTCTGACTTCTGTCTTCTACGTCTCTGAGCCAACTTAGTTGGTGTACCCAATCTGCTATGTGGTATCACTTCCGGCCTCTCCGTCCTTCCGGCCCTTCCGTCTTTCCGGCCTTCCGTACTTCCGGCCTTTTCCAACACGGATATAACACCATGGTTGACCATGGTTCGGCTATAGGTTGACCATGGTTCGGCTATGGGTCAACCATGGTTTGACTATGATCTACTATGGTCAACCACTAGACCCAGTAACCACTTTGCAAAGTTCACAACAGTTAGTATGGGGTTTTTTGCAAGCCCACCTGCTAAACCTGATCATATCCCCGAAAGGGTGTCACACCCTTATCTTTTGTGCCCTTCACTGGTACCATGTCCCGATTAGGCCATATATCCCGCCGGAGCCCTTGGGCATCCCGGGGAAGACTATCTGAGCTGAAAATAGTTATATTTCACTTAAAATGCTTGAATCTGATGGCTGCCTATATTGCCTTACCATTGATGGGTGTCTGTATTGGGTTTTACAGCCACTCTACTATTTATGGCTGCCCATTGGGGCTGCAATTGATGGAATGCCACAAAAAAGTGCCGTGTCTCGGAAAGTATTTACATTTTGTGGGCCAACCAGACTTCTGATGGGAAAATGGTATAGGTGACTCTGGTAGCCCTTGATGAGCTCTACAATATGAGCATAACTTTCCTTTTTTGGACACTAACACCTTTTGTCCAAAAAGGAAATTTTCTGCATCAGCCCTCCCTTGGCTCATAATTGGACCATTTTGGATGATCTAACCATATAGGTATGTTATCCCAAGTTCTTTGAAGCTGACCAGGCCAAACTGGAGCCCATTATGTGCAATAATAGGGTGAAAATACCGAATTTGGTAAATTGTTTTCCTGGCCATAGTGGATACAGCAATAGAAATACCTCCTGACTGTATTACTTTGTTCCTCTATGCTTTGAAAGTGACTGGGCCAAATTGAAGCCCATGATAGTGCAATAACAAGGTGAAAATAGCGAACCTTCCCTTTTTGGACACTAACACCTTGCACCCAAAAAAGGAAATTTCCTACATCAGCCCCCCCCTGGCTCATAATTCAACTGTTTTGGATGATCTAATCATGCAGGGATGTTTTTCTAAGCTCTGTGAAGCTGACTAGAACACAGTGGAGCCCATTACAGTGCACTGATAGGGTGAAAATAGCGAATTTGACAAATTGTGTTCCTGGCCATAATATCTTGGGGTACAAAAATATAGATACCCCCTGACTGTATTACTTTGTTCCCCTGGGCTATAGAAAAACCCTGCAAGCAATAGATTATGTGATAATCATTAAAAACATCGCATTTTGGCCATACAGGGAAATTCGGATTTTGCCCTATTCTGGGCCTCCCCATGGTGTGGGATATCCAAACACATATGTTTTGGACTTAGCTGATGTATATATCTTGGAAAGTTGGACAGCTGACACCAAGGTCACCCCACACCCCATGATTTGTACATCTCAATTATAACTGATGCGACTCTTGTTCTTAGACAGTATCCCTCGAGTCTCGGGACCTCGCTCAGCATAATGCTCTTGGCCCTGAGATTCTATATACATCTATCATTGGTCACCAGGCTCCTGAGCACACTGAACTCAAGGCATTCTTCACTGGGTTGCAGCTGCCTTGCCCCAATGGCTTTGACTTCCTTCAGGTCTGATTCCAGCCAGCAATATCATGGCATATTGACTAACATACCCACAGGTCATTCGCTCTTCACCTGGAGGCTCTACCAGCTTTATTGCTCAGACCTGGACTTCTATCATCCACGACTTCGACTCGCTCAAGCCCCATCTCATGGTTTCCCCCCTTGCCTGTAGTTCTGTTGCCCAACTTGCCCAGCCTGGCTACCCTGTGCTCAACATGAACCTGACCCAGCTCTTGCATAGCAGGAATCTGGGCCCCCCTGCCCTCGATCTTTCACAGAGGCTGTGCCCCGACTCAGTCGCCTTATTCCCTTTGAGCAGGCTGATTCACCTGGATTTCGCAGCAAGGCTCTTTGTTGGGCTACAACTGGGAGTCCCCATGTCAACTTTGACGATCAGTATCAGATCACAATCCATTTTGTGGGGCCTAACAATACTGGCTACGACAGTTCTGCCCACAGAGCTTCTTACATGAACCATGGACTCATCTCTTTTTGTACTGGTTTCAAAGTCGGTCGTATTCCGATAGTATATCTTGCTGACCTATGCAGTTGTACCTACCCTGCTCGTGACCAGGAGGGGAACAACACCGAGCCCTCAGCCTCCAGCAAGCCATTGACAGCTGGTTGTTGATTGAGATCTTAGCAGGGATTGGAGGGCATTCAATGCTCTAGAGCTGTACCCATTATATCACACCTCGACTTTGTTTAGTACCTGCACCTACATTACCTTTATTTGTTTTCATCTAGCACTGGAACTTCTATATCAACTCTTAACAATTGCTTGTGCTGAATTCCACATAGCCTTAGCTCTACATAGTGAGACTATTTGTAAGAGCCAGTGTATTCCAACATAGAGCAGCTGTAAGTACTGCCTCACTTTAACACTGATCAAGGTTAGAGTGCGGGAGTATGTTGGTTCGATCCTCACTAAAGCCATATTAATTTCTAGTCACTCCTCTCAGCTGTTTTATTCCAGCCCTGAATTTTTCTTTTTCTTTTCATCCTTGCATTCCCTGTTTTTCCCAAACACTGTTTCTTCAAACTGCATAGCTGCCTTGTGCCAATATTATTCCCAAACCATGGTATAAATCTATCTAGTGTTGTCGCCATCACTACTTTCCATAACATGGGTCCCAGTGCCACTATCTTGTCAAATTTTTCTTTGACACACAAGGTAAAAGGAATCGTCATTCTGCATGTGCATGTGCCACAGACAGCTCTTGCCATGCATGAATTCTGGATGATGTACAAGAAGTGTGCCAGGGGCCTGGATGACCTTGACCTTGAGCAAAGTATTGATAAAATTGCCACCACCATAAGCTGGCCACAGCTTCGGATTTTCGGCTATAAGGGGTGGACCATGGCCACGGGTGTGCAGGGTATGCGTCGGCAGTGGGTCCAGATGAGGCAAGCATTGGGAGTCGGGTTCCTGAGCAACTGTCTACAAACTACTGTGCCAAATGCTCTTCTCGAACATGGGATTGCCTAGCCACAGGAGAGTCCTTTCCAACAAGTTGATCCTCTATCACCTCCTGCATCAACTGAGGACACCAATCCAAATGATGATGATATCCTTGATCCTGATCTTCCAATTCCTTCTGCTGGCAAGTTCCCTCCTGAGGTACAAAATATGGTCCCCTCATCTCAGCCAACTATGTTGTTCACCTCCTGTCTCTGAGATCTCAGATGACGAGCTCAATATGCTGCTGCTCCACTTGCGCACCCATTATCATTGTGCACGTCTGAGCATACTCGACGGAATGCTCTGCCAACTTGGTCATTGTGTTCCTACCGAAAGGGTCTGCCAGTTGCTTCTGTGCATTGATCCAGTCCGGCGAATTTTTGAGTGTATACAGATCCATCGCCGAGAGTACCGTGTCCTTGGTCCCAATTCCCTTTGGCACCATGATGGCCAGCATGGTGAGTTATTTTGCTTTATTTTGCACTTGTTTTAAGATTTGGCTTTAGGTTTAATTCAGTGGGGAATCATTATACATGGTTTCATCAATGGCTATTCCTGCCTGATCACGGGCCTCTGTGCAAGCAATAACAATACAGCAGATACAGTTTTGGAACTATTCCTGGATAGAGCCGAGGTGTACAGGGGTTCCATCCAGGCTCCGTGGAGATCATGGCACAGAAAATCTATACATCGCTGCCTGGATGGAATCCCGTCGTGGGGCCTGTAGAGGCTCTTATATATGGGGAAGGTAATTGATTTCCATTCAGATTTTTTTGCCTACTCATATCTGTTCTAGAAGTGTCCACAATGTCCGCATTGAACGCTTGTGGGTTGATGTCACTGCACAGGTTGGTGCAACTTGGGTCAACCATTTCACTCGCCTCGAACTCCGGTATGGACTAGCCATCAACAACACCACTCATATCTGGCTTTTTCATTTTCATTTTCTTGGTACAATCAACTCCCAACTTGCTTTCTTTGCCGAGTCATAGAACCAGCACCGCATTCAGATTTGCAATTCCCCTAACTGCTCACCAACCGACATGTTTGTCTTTGATATATTTGTGTCGAGATCAGCTCCTGCCAGAAGAAGAAACCTCATTGAAGAGGAATTGGAGGTCTACAGGATTGATTGGCAGGGCCTTCGTGATGATGGTGTACTCCAGTTGCAGGCTCAAAACAATCCCAGAAGTAAAGGCTCAAGCTCCTGGGTTGGCCATACTGGACCTCCTCCTGATCTCAGTGAGGTTATTGTTCAGTCACCTCAAGGCACTCTTACAGCTGACAAGATCAGCCACTTGTATGATTCTTGTTCACCTTTGCTTGGCAGTGCTGAGGATGCTGATATTATATCACTTTGGAACCACACACTCACTCATATTCGTGTCCTGTACCCTAATGTATTTTAATTCCTTGATGCATATACAATGATTTTTTTCATATTAGTTTACAACTGTTCTCAATTTATTTACTGTTGTAACTATGAGATGACTGGACAGTACAAATTAAGCAAAAATCCTTGCCATAACCATGCCCAATGATGGCTGATCATGTTTAGCCATAGTTCAACCATGGTTGATGATGGCTGATCATGGATTTTGATGGCTTCTGGCCATGGTTGATGATGGCTGATCATGGATTTTGATGGCTCCCAACCATGGTTAATGATGGCTGATCATGGATTTTGATGGCTCCCGACCATGGTTGATGATGGCTGATCATGGATTTTGATGGCTCCCAACCATGGTTGACCATGGTTAATGGCCAAAAAAGTAGAATAAAATTGTTTTTGCAAAATTTGTGTCTTCAACCTCAACCTCTGCACTGGACCTCAACTTGCAACCTTGTCACTGGACATTTACCACCTTGTACACCGTACTCAGCCTCCCACCTGAGTGCTCAACCTGCTTTCCGTACTCAACCTACGTGCTCAACCTGCCTTGTTACATGCTCAACCTGCCTTGTTACGTGCTAAACCTGCCTTGTTACATGCTAAACCTGCCTTGTTACATGCTCAACTCACCTGCCATACTCAACCTCCACTGCCGTCTTCAACCATATATTTTGCATCGAAAAAAGCTTTTATAGTACCATTTCCCGGAGGAGGAGGACGATACCGACAACGAGGATTACGAATACCATACGGTGGTTAGCAAGGCGGAACATCTTCTCAAACTCTATAATGCCGAACACGTCATTGCGGAAGTTGGTGTCAACAAATGCTGGCGGCTGCAGTGTAACCGCTGCAGCAAGTGGGTGAATACCTCGATCCCAGGACGAACCCCCTCTCCTCTCCTGGGCAATTCTCAGGTCTCGATTCGCACCAAACGGGAAGCAAGTGTACCTATAGCCCGAAATATCACGTACGCGCTGCAACGGCGCCAACCGGACGCCCAACAACACCTCCCGCATGACGTCTGGACGGCGATGGAAATAACCGAGACAGAGCAGCGCGCATTGGGAAGCCCGCACAGCCAGATTCCAGCCCGGTTTGCTCGTGTGACCGGGCTGGATGAAGGAGTCGACACGGCCAGCCAACAATTAGGTGTACAGCGCCGCGCTACCGTCAGAACGGCCCCAACGACGACCACAGGGCGCAAGAAGCGCAAGGGCAATTCAGGCGCCGTGATTCCCATTGCAAGTGGCTCAGGGTCTAAATAATGTTGTATTTCTGTTGTATTTCTAGGTGAATTTGTATTACTATCGCTTGTATCGTTGTGCTAGTTGTACGCCTTGTGTATGCCCTCTTGTACTTTGCTTGTATTAGCGTAAAAATTGGGTGCGGCAAACGGTCTGAGTGCCCTCGGTCCGATCAACCGCCTCGGCTAGAGGGGGGGGGTACAGCCACCACCAAGGTTTCGGAGGTTGATATCCCGGGGTTTCGGTCTGCCCACCTCTTGCGCAGGACCTTACCGACACTTTCAGAAGTACCGGTGTTTTGATCTATCAGCACTCCCCTGATCAGCGGAGAACCGTGATGTATCAAAGCCTCCAAGTCAGCGGAGGCTCTGATACATCGGCTCAGCATCCTCGGCCATGATCCCGCTCCACATTCCCCGGCCCGCCCATGCGCCTCCCATCATTGATGGTCCGTGCACATGGGTGTATCGCTCCGTCCAAATTGGTGATTATTTACATTTGTTACTTCGCAATCATTCTCCATCATCACTCTTGCTCCTCCACCACACTGGCTTCCATTATCCTCTGCACCCCACTGCAATTCTGTGCCGTTGCCATGCTGTCCTTCCAAGTCCTCGCTACTTCGATGTAGCTTCCTGAGCTTTGAATAGCTCTGATTCCCCCGGAAATGACGCTGCGCTGACCATGCCGATGTGAGGAAATTTATACAAAAGCTGCACCTTGGGGCGGATCAGGCTGAAAGTCGGCAACTCCTCTCTTTGACATTCAATGGATTATCCGCCCAAACAACAGCTCGTGAAAGTGCTCTAACGGCCTGCAATTGCCCTCGCTTTCCCCGGAATAGATTTGGGTCTCCTGATATCCCCTGGCATTCAATTCCTCTCAAAATACACTGGACTGCCTGCTACTCTGCGCGCCCACCTGCCACAATGCCCCAAAAATTACTCCGTGGCCCAGCGCGATGCCTACATTCCTACACACCTTCCTACACTATGCGGCGGTATGCATGTGCTACCCGCTGACAGACCTGGTATTGGGGCACCCGGGCATTTATTCGAATCTGCTCGAGTTGCAACATACTATAATGTACTTCATTACATTACGACGTCATCTCACAAGGGATAATGCTGGCCTGAGCAGTTAGCTAAAAGGGATATAATGTGTCTCAAACCATTAGAAAGGCGCTGGACAACAATCCTGGTAAAGGATTGAAGTGGGAAGTCACTAATGGAGCAATCACGGAAAGTGCCTTACCATCCTGGAAATGGATTGGAGCTACTGCACATCCCTAACTAAGGGTGTATTACAAGGGAACATCCTTCTGAACCAGAGGGATCATTGTTGGGCATCATCTGACGTCTCCAGAACTGCCAAGAGAAGGCTGGACTTGGTTGAACTACCAATTGACTAAGAAACCATACTCGGGTACTGGGAAGCGGCGGCTATCACGGTTTTCAGACAAATCACTTAAGCGGTTCAAGGCAGAACCATTTGAGTGGATGGTTACCAAGGAGGGTAACGGAGTGCTGACGAGGAGGTCGGCTAAAAGTTGACATATCAACAATATCCCATCACGATCATTCTAAGCGATGTAGATCTTGACTCATCATTAAGCTCGGCTCATTGATGTTTCTTATAAATCTCTCTCAATTTTACTAATCACCTGATATCCGACAGGAGTTCATCGGCTAGCTGCCATACCACTAGTCATATACCCTGAACTCTATTTGCACGTTTGTATCTGTCTTGTTTATATTTAGAATCCTGTAACATATTTAAGTGGATGGTTATGGGAGGAACACCAGTGAATCTCACCCCACCTGTTGGACGTGAAGTTACTAGACTTCACGCTTAGCTGGTAGAGTAGGAATTCATTTGGAGACACCCAGAAGCTATACCAAGTTTTGTTTGTTTTCCCTGTTTGAATATTATCTGTGTTGGATTTGGATCTTTATAAACGACATGTGGACATATTGGATAAATGGAATGGACACGTGGAATATAAGGAAATGGATTGGACTTGACAATTGGTTATAATCTCGCAAGGATTAGCAATCGCGGATACTATTTGGAATCGGGATTCATAAAGAATCACTTGTGTTACGCATCGGAGTACTATCTCCAAACCTAGACCCACATTATACAAAACCGTTGAGCATAAAATCTCGTCTGCCTATCCGCGTTTGCGCCTAGAACGGATTCGAGCAAGTTTTATCTATACGACTTGTAGACCTGTAAAGTCTTGCTTCTCAAAGAGAACTAAAGTTCAAATTGCCACAATATATACTGGATTGGAACCCCAAACTTGCACGAGGACTATAGTGTTTGAGTTGTTGTAGTTGCATATCTGAACCACGTATTCATTTACAAGGTTTGGTTTGTGGTTATTTCACCGCCAGCCCCATAGTCAGTGTTTCACTGCTCCCAGCACCACCATGTGTCTGTTTGCTGTCCCGCTCCCGCCGGTCGCTGCCCGGGCTCGCGCCGCCTATTCTGCTCGGTGGCACGCGTCAGGCGTATCCCAGGACCCCAACACCTTCCTTAGTATGCCCCCCATGCACCACCCGCCCCTGTTGTGCCGACCCAATGTGCACTGCCCCACCCCCAGCGCGCGCCGCACCCACCCCTGGCCTCGAGTCGACACCTCGGGATGCTCCCCAAGCGCCATGCATACTCACACCGCCTGCAGCTGTTGTGCACCGACCCTGTGCCCGCTGCCCTGCCCCCACTGCGCACTGTGTACCCATGTGCACCGCCGCTGGGCCCACTTATGGGCTCGGTCAATTCTTTGGGATTTACCCTGGGCACTGCACATGTGTTCGCCGCCGCAGTTGTTGCGCTGACCTGGTGTGTACTGGCCCGCCCCCGCATGGTGCACCCGCCTGCCACCCACCGCTGTTGCGCCGACCCAGGGCACTCTGGCCCGCCCCTCAACCCGAATTGTACCTGTGTGCCTCTTTCCAGGCCCATTTTGTCTCCTGTAGGCCTGTGTGCACGACTTGGTGTAGTTAATCAATATGTACTTGGTTGTTTAATCGATACTGCCAATTATTTTACCTTTTTTTGGTCCGCTCTTTGATATCTGAGTTGTGTTTGAAGAAGCAATGATTGTTAAGCCCCTGAACGAACAACTGCGCAGGTGAACGCGAGTGTGTCGAGATGATTTTGTGAACTGCCAGTGATTTTGCGAACTGATATTGCTAACTGATATCAGTTTGCGAGATGATTTCTCTCCTGAACTGATTGACACAACATTTTTAATACCTCAACCGGCTCTTGTGAATGCCTCAACTCTTTTAGAATACGAGTTCGGTGTATTTCACCTATCCAATGTGATTCTTTTTGTGAATTTAGATTACACTGTTGAAGAGATATAATGAAATAGATCGCGAACTGACATTGAGACCAGAATCCATTCTTGTTTAAGCAATGCTACTTAGCTGGCTCTCAATCGATGTTTCTGAACGACACCAACACTTTCCCTCTTCAATCGCTACCCTCATCTTACATTCCCTAATGTCCAGATACTCATTCCCAGCACTCAATTGCAAAACGACCTAGATGTATCCATGGAGGAAAGTGCGAAATTGAAGGGTTGGGGTGGTTGCAGCAGACATCAGTTCACGAAGTAAATCCTTTCGGTGGGTTTAGAATGGCGGAAATTGACCAGGGTCTCGACACGCGCCTTTGTGGTATATTCAGTATTGATGCAAGGTTATATTGAGAATAACAAGAGGGTTTCCTGCATTATATTCGCGTTAAACACCATTAAGCGCCCGTTAGGCGCCCACTTCGGAGCTGTGTCCGCGCTTTCGGAGGCATTACCCGACGTGACCAACGCGACACTTTGTAGCCTACCCCGCACCGATAGATTGCTGGGTGCACAGGTAGCTATGAAACAGCCGAGACCGGCGCTGTGCCGGGTTGGTTCGGGTGTATGCCCACGTTCATCAAGCTGCCCATGCAGCAACACAACGGTTCTACCCTGAGTGAGGTCATGGCTCCTTCGGTATTGCTGCCTGGGATGCACAACGCAGGGGTCGCGTCCGGGCCATATTTCCCATGTGTGCACCGGGCTGCAAAGTGCATGCGGCGTGGCTACAGCTGTCTTCAAACCTCTCCCTCACCATCCCCTCCCCCACCATGCGGCGCGCAAGTTCATACTGCTGTGCCCTACCCTCTCCCTTGCCGTCGAATGGCTTGCCATCACAGGGGTCGCATCCGTGCTGTATTTGGATGCGACAGTCTGCCCGCAGCGTGGCTATGGGACGTGGTTTGTGCTCTGGGTAAGCAATGCTGCACACATGTGCATACCGCTGCTCCCGAGTGCATACCAATACCACTGCTCCCATTGTATAGGATCGCATTCGGACTGTATTTGGACACAATGTACTGCATGCACCATGCAGAGCGTGTGTGGCATGGCCAAGGGATGCTGTGTGCACAGGTGCTCCGAATCTCTCCCTCGCCGTCACCCTGCTCACAAGTTGGCAGGCTATTAAGATTTGTGGGGCACGATTTGAGAAAAAGGTTTATTTGCACTGTACTGGGACGTTGATTCCACTTATTACTTGGGCTTGTCTGTTACATGTATGTATGCTATGTATCTATTTTTTAAAATAATTTTTGGAGGATATTTGATGGCCATCGCCGCTAACGACGTCGAAGACTTTTGATCGCATTTGATCGCGATGTCGAGAGGCTTTGATCAATGGCGCCCAAATTTAGAATACTTGTGATGTACGGCAGCGGCTGCAGTTTTTTATTTTTATTTTTATTTTTTTCTTTGGAGCGTTTGGGATAATGAGACTTAGTCTGCAGAAGCATTCGAAGGTCATCCACTTGTGTTGCTGGTGGTGAACCAGACATGGCCGGAGAAGTTTGGTCAGGAGGAAATACCGTTACGCACAATTATTTAAACCAGTGTGGGACTCCGACCCGAAAATACAATTTATCCTATCCCATGTTGATCAATGATGGGTCGCATACCCACTAAACCCCCTCTTTTGTCCAGTCATCTGGCAGTGAGTCCTCATCCAGTAGTAGACCACTCCAAGTGCTTAGCACCAATTGTTTATTCAAAGCCAAAGAATCAAATCTGACTTTGTCTGTCAACAGGCAGTCCCGCTGTAATGCTCAGTTTATAGTATTCAACCACTGATTATAAATTTCTGCTGAAGTTAATATTCTGTCTGGATTTGCAATGACACGGTTGATGCGGAGGTTCCAAATCAGATGCCATGCAGATGATACCAGGACTGCAAAAAGCCTTCCTTTCACATGGATGATGTGTCCTTGGGGTGATTTAAATTTTACAAGGTTGGATCCTAGTATCAATCCCCAGTTCAGATCAGGCCATCGGTCGTATTTCAGGGTCCAAAGTTGTTGGGTGAAAAGCCAGATCAGATTTTGACCCGGTGTATCACTCCAATGCAATGTGTCCCAGAGATTCAGGAACACCGCATGTGTGGCAAATACCTTTTATTTCTGAGTTCTTTATGAGTCCAAAAATCACCGACTCTGAATGTATTGTGTATATATTTCCAAAAGAACTCCCGGGTTAAAATATGGGCTAAAAGGATGCTGCGGTGATGTATCATCTGTGCCTCTAAGCTAGCGGTTTCAATATATCACGGCTTTTCGCTAGTTAGAGGCCGGTGATGTATCATACTGCAGCACTCAGGTGGAAGTACGGAGCTGTAATGACATTGGCGGTCGGCGTTAGCGGGGAAGAAATAATGCATACAATCAAAGCAAAACCAACTTCAAGTCCCCTCTCAGCAGTTTTTATTATTCCGCGCGGCGGTTTCTTTCTGCGCTCCGTGTGAAAGGTCCCGATGAAACTCCCAGGCTTCCTGGCTTTCCCGCGACCATATCCGGGTTACCGAATCGCGGCAACCTCGTGCAACTGCTGCTTTTATGTGCGTGACAATCATCTGTCGTGTTTGGCAGGAAAAATGGCACATGATAGCGAGCGTTATTCTCCTTCCCGGACACCACGATGACCTCGCAATTCCTTATACCCATTGTCGCAACGGTTGGACTCTACGCTGTGTACCACCTGGTCAAGATGGTGCAGAAGGATAATACCCACCCTTTACGCGACCTGCCTGGTCCAAAGGGTGGAAATTTCCTCATTGGGCACTACAGGAAGCTGTTTCAAGTTTGTTCACCCTGTCTCTAACCTTGTCGAGGTTGAGCGAGCGTCTGCGGCAGAACCACTCTGTAACAGACAAGTGGGGAGAAGAGTTAGGAGCTAACTACCAGCTAAGAGGGCTCTTCAACGTTTGTCGTCGTAATCTTTCCATGATTAAATACTGACGACTCGTAGAGACGGGAGCTATACACCACGGATACGAAGGCATTAACCCACATTCTTGTCAATGACGATATCTACCAGAAGGGGCATGGAGAGTTCACTTTCCGGCTTGCCAAACGGGCTTGCGCCCGCGCCAACGGGCTTGTTCGGGCTTGGGCTTGGATTTGGGTGTAGATCAAAGCCCAAGCCTGGCAGATCGGCTTGCAAGCCCGTTTGTCGGCTTGGCAAGCCCGTTTGCTCGCTTAGCCGAGAAACGGGCTTGTGTGTATTTCTCGTCCCCGTCGGACTAGTTTCTCAATCTGAGTTCATCGACTATGTGCAGTAAGTACATACTTCCAGGGCTTGCAATTTTTCATGGTATTTTGCTCACTAATGTGATGATACGCTGTCCACCGCCGTGGACGACACAGGGCAACATTGTCAATTCACTTCCAAACCACGGGCTTGTCACACTCAGTGTAGTCTCATTATCTTTATACATCCCTTGCAAGCAGAGCATTTCTCACAACTCGAATTCCCGGTCTACTGGATCCAATTTTTCTGTGACATGTTAATATAAGTTGTTGAAATGGCTTAACATTATTCTATCATGCCAATGCCGACTCCTAATACAAGCACCAGCGAGGCTCTACCATACTATCATGTAGAGATATCCTTGTGCTGTCTCCAAGCCATTCAGCAGAGAAAACATGGACTGAAACACAGAACATATTGAAGTTCCAAACTCTTTCTGAGCCATCTTTAAGCAGGAATACTCAAAGGCCTGTGTCACACATGATTTGGAGGCTGCTCGGGTGCAGGCAATAAATTCTTGAGTTGACAAACGCGCAAGCCCGACTGTGATGCCATAGTTGAACACAAGCCCGTTCGACTGATGGCATCAGACAAACGGGCTTGGGCTTGATCTTGGCCGCGATAATGTTCATACCGAGAACAAGCGTCAGGAGCATAAATTACTACTCAAAATCGATGCATTAGTTGACTCAAAGAGATCTGATACAGAATTTCAGTGCATAGGCTTGAAAATCTTCTTGATATTGACTGACAAGTTGAACACAGCCCGTTTGTCTGATGCCATCAGACAAACGGGCTTGTGTTGGGCTTGGGGATTGTCGAGATGTTTTTTGAAGGGATTGTTGTATTTTTCAATTGAATTAATGCCTGTGGTCCTGTGTGTTGTGCTTTGGTATCAGTTTTGCAAAAGAGCGACTTTTTCGGCTTGCAAGCCCGTTTGCTTGGCGCAGCCTAAATATGGAACGGGCTTGCGACATAATCTGGAGATTACAGGCTGACAATAATAGACTGAAATTGCCTCCCAATAGCAACCCAAAATTGAATTCGAAAGACCAACCTAACTATTCCGAGTAGCCAATGAGGCACCCAGACCTGCCGTCACGATTGTCGATCGGGTTGAACATCAACCAGTGCTGGGGTAGTTATCGTCATTGCTCACGGAACCAACAGCCTTGCGGTCATTCAGATAGAGCATTTTCCAGCGCACCATATACTGCGATTATCCCCTAAATGAATGGACAGCTGTCCCACCTTTAGTCGCAGACAACTTTGGAATAAGGTAGATCCGCTGTGCCGCAGGTTCTCATAGCTATATCGGTCTATCTTAGAGCATGCTGAGGTTATTAAATGGTTTCTGGACGCATTTAACATCGTTTGGAGGTGGATCCTGAGTCGGGCTTGGATTGAAGCCGAAGTCCTTGAGTCACATGCCGCCAACAAGCAAACGGGCTTGCATACGGCTGGAGAATTATGCAAATGCGACTGTTTAATATGCAGCTCACATTTTTATTCCTTCCTTGTGACCAGGCTGACTGAAACATATGCCAAACAAGAGTGATGGGTGTCG
>JARKIC010002015.1:0-82096 GCA_029378375.1 Mycena olivaceomarginata | reverse complement strand
TAACGAAATCCTACGAAACCTGTGCACATTCCCCAGGTAGGCTTATCTCCATTGTATTTTCCTCTCCTCCTGTCCTGTAAGTCGTGCCCTCTTGCCCCCATTTGCAACCCCATTTTTTTTCCATTGGTTGACGTCAAACATTCAATTGACTGCGCAACACTGATATCAATCATGGCAGAGGCCCGCACTCAGCCGCTTTCAGTTCAACATGCACGGGGATGTATCCAGATTTTTATTTAAACCCGCCACGAGGCGTTGTTGCTGCCTGCGGCGCAGCCAGATTAAGACACAATCAGCTTCGATCTGTTTATCCCCCCCGATCTGCCGTTCCGCTCAAAAGGCAAGTCTATGTTGCGTCTTTCTTTTGTTCTCTCATCATCTCAGCTGGTCGCCATTCTGTCTGTTTCTCTGTTGCATTCTCTTCTGGACAGCACTGATACTTCTCAAGAGAACTCTGATCTGACATTGCTGGAGGTTCTCTATCGGGTTTCCTCCTGCGTCCGTACGCGCAATGCTTGACGTCCGATCCAAGCTCGAGCGTCAAGTTTTGAACACAACGTCAACATTGCGACCCCCCGCTTCCCTCAAACATCCCTAGACCGTGATCAATAGTGTTCAAGTTCGCAATCATTAAGCCCAAGGGAGAAGGCGGCTAAATCCCACCTCTCAATCTTTCAAGGCTGTTTCTGCGTTGTAATACGATGGTAAAACTCAAGACATCAAGCCCCTCCGCAAGGACCGCTGACCAAGACGGACGACGGGGCAACTATGTACTACTCAACCGCACCGCAACCTGTTGAAACACGTAGCAAGATTATTCCTGTTCAAGCTATTGAAGACGAACAAGATCTCGGCCTCAGCTAAGCTATCTGGAGCGCCACGACTGTTACATTCCACCCCTTGCGTTCGCCGTGCTCCTGGGTTTACGCTAGCAAAAAGATCGCGAATTTCCGCAGGTGCGGGGTGGGACGAAATGGTATGTGCGTCTCTGTTACTTTCTGCCGCTTCGAACCTGACCAGCATTCTACAAGGTGCGAAAAACTTCCCCGTGAATTTACGGTGTCCTCGCAGTCCGCCCAGCGTTGCGGATCTCAAGTCAACGATTATATCCACCGCTGATTTACAAATAGATTCACCGCGCGATAGCTATAGACAATGGTTATTGTGCTCACAAGATATCTGTCAATTGTATTTTTGTCACAGTGATCTTCCTCAATGCTCCGAATAACCATAAAATACTCCTCCTCGGCTCCCCGCTTCACGCATCTCGCGGATTTTGTGGGTACAACATTTTTTTTTTCGTCATCTTCTCTGGGTTTTATGGCGCTGGAATTTGCGTTGTCATCGGTAGCGGACCTACGCCTGCGCAATTCCACCTTCCATGTGGATTCTGACGACTTTCCGCCCCCGGTCGTGTACTAGACGCGCCGAAACGACCCTGACTCAGACTTTCATTCCTTTGATATGTCCCTTCGAGGTATATTTCATTTACGTCGTACGAAGCGTGTTGCTGAGACAACACTCCCAATTCAGTCACTGCACTTCGAGTTCTAGGTATTGACCGCATTTCATGTCGCGCTGACCACTAGAAGGTCCTTGGGCCCTGTCTGTTCCCGTATATTCATAAATTCATTACTCTGTCCGATATATTCTTCCGAGTCCTTCAATTTTTCGAGCGATTGTTTGTTTACATTCGACTTCAAACTAAAATCTTCTTCATCGTGCCTGTACTACTTAAGGGGATGTCAGTATAACCTATATTTTGTCAAGATAGGTGACTGGTTCTTTTTCTATTGAGTTTACCCACCTACGCCGGAGCGAAGCGAAGGCACATCTTGTTCCATTTGAATGCCTTGACTGCATCACGGACTGTCCACCGCAAGGTCAACTCCGCAGTGGGCGGCTGTTTTCCTTTGAACGCCCCGAGACGCCACAGGTGGCTGGGACAGTAGAAAAAATTGTATATGTCCTCCGGAGATAGGCGTCATTGGGCGGGACCCCACAAGCCGAATCGATCGAGTATCCTGATTTGCCAGACGTAATCATCGCCCTCCTACCGTCGGACAACCACTGGTCCGCCTTAATAGATGATCGATGCGAACCGAGCGCCGAGGCTGCATTGCTCTAGACAAAGACCGAGGTGCCGCAGGAGTTCCCCTGTTGGACAGAACGATTTACTGATTGTGTTATAAATCCAACTCAGTTGGATGCAGCCAAGTATGTATCGCCAACCTGAGCTATGTAGAGACGGTTGCGTTGGAGCGGAGACCCGGCATTGAGACGTTCATTCTCCTCTCTGTCAAATGCCACTTACAGACTACGACCTTAATCCCGCCGCCGCCGCGAAAAAAACGCGCCACGCGACGCGTTTGTTTGCGCGCGTGTGTCGCCATCCCCATCACCGTCGGCACCGGATGTGTTCCTTTGCCACAACTAAGTACGTGGACGACTCGACGATTCAGAACATGGATCAAGTCCGGTCTGTCTATTGCCTCTTCGCCTTCGCCCAATCATGTCCTCTTCCTGAGCTAACCTCACACCCGCTCGCGCCTCCACTTGTGTATCCTTGCTGCAATGGCGAGCGCAAGATGTTGTCACCAAAATTTCTGTTGGCGTCCCTCGTTCCCCCGGGACTGCTCTCCTCCCCTAGCAACGTAATAGCGTTGACAGGTGTGAGGAGGGGACCACATAAAGTACGTGTCCTCGTTTCCTTGCCCATCCCCTCGCTCCCTCTCTCCCACCTTTTCACCTCCCTCGTCTCCTTTTCTTCTTCCCCTTCCGTCTACGCTTTTCCTCCGATTTTTTTGGTCAATATATACCCACACTTCACCCGGCCAACGCCCTGCGTTTTTGGCATCAGCAGCAGCAAAAAAAGCCGCTTCTTCGCGCCCACGACGCTCTCCTGCAGTCTCGCAGTGAGTGCGCTCGCGTATTGTGTGCATTGTCACCAACCGCGTCCCAAACTGCTTTTTACGCGTCCTCGGCCGCACTTTCCGCTCGCACGACGTCCCCCGACTGCCCGCCCGCTCCGCGCACGCACAAACGTCGCCCGACTCTGGGCTCTATCCCTACTTTGCTCAGATCCGCGTCGAAGTCCCTACGCCCCACTACACCCTATGGCCATGCCTCGTCTCCCACAACGCCGCCCTCCTTTCCCTCCCCTCCCTCTCCCATGCTCGCACCGTCTCCAGACGAGCAGGGGAAGCGCAACAAGCAGCACGCACTTCTGCAACACCACCGCATACTCGCACTCGCCAATCCCTTACAAGTCTGCGGCGGGGTGTTCTCAAATCCGGAAGACTTCGACGCACGCCTACGACCATCAGCACAGCGCCGCAGCCATATGACATCGTCGCACCGCCCGTCTGCGCAAGCTCGCGCGCGCCTTAGCTCACCAATGCCACTCACTACTTGCCGGTACAGGCTCGCGACAGACGGACCTCGCCGATTTCGCCTCTCACACGCCGTGCTGCCTGCCACGCAGGATTGCACCCAGCGTATGGTCCCTACCGCGTGCTGCATCAAACGCCACATTTCCCGCGCAGCCTTCGCCTCTTCTTGCGCTCTCCCGACTGCAGCGGAACAGGGTAAGCATGGCCACCACCGCGAGTGCCCGCAGCAACCCTCCCCTCGTCCGCGCGCCCTGAATTCAAACTTGTGCTTGTTCGGGCGCAGCGCGACCCTTCGTGCAGGAGTAATCAGGAACGACTGAAACGCGTTCCTCGTGAATGATCGAGAAGATAGCTCGTCTTCCGCCGTTCATCTCACACGTTCGTCCTGTATTACCTTACCACGAGTTCTCTGTCACAGTTCGATGCCGGTTTCTAGACCCTTGTTTCCTCTAGTAAGTTACATTAATTTATTCTCGGAATACCGGCCATGAGGCGGGAGTGACAGGAACGATGCGGCTGCCACAATAAGTACGAGTAGGGGTGATCTACCTCCATAAATTAACCTGGAAGTTCCCGCTTCCCAGTCCATGTCCTTCTGTAAGTAAAAAGGTGTAATCTATATGTGTGGGACGTCGACGAATATCCGCTGCGGAAGGTCTCGCAAGGTTGTGAATAATAAAATCAGGAGGGCAAGGCGAGCAATGACGTAGAGAGCTATGAGTACGTAGTTGAAGTAAGTGAGGACTCTCCTAGGGGCACTTCCGTGCTCAAACACATTGCACAACAGCAAGAGCGAAAAGCAGAGCAGTGGAAGGCCAACGATCAGCAATGCGCAGATCCTCCACATCCACATTTCTATAATTGACGGGAAGCTCGTGTTCCAGGCCAAACAGTGCACCACGCCAAATAGGATAGCACAGATGAGCTGGATCAACTGGACAAGCGGAAGACGGCGGGGGCCCTCTCTAAATGAGATCGACCAAAATGGGGGGGACTGAGGTGGAAGCCATGGGATCGAAATTTCGGTAATCGCCGAGTAGAATGCGTTGAGATAATCCCCCACTCGGCGTGAGATTCTAGCCTGAGGCTCGCATCTCTTGTTGGGAGAGCCATCCAGAGGCGCGTCATCCACAAGGGTCCGAGTGTCAGAGTCTTCAGAACTACGTGCATCATCCTCGGTATGTTGATCCTTCTCCGCTGGACAGAGTGCAGCCTCAGCCACCTGCTCGATCGCTTTCAGCTTCAGAACCAACAGCTATAACCCCGTCACGACTCACGGGATCGATCAGGATTGCCTCAGAGACATCCTGGGTTTCATCATCCAAAACCCCGATGTACAAAGGTCGATCAATGCAAACCCGACCGTGGCAGTCTCGAGTGGCGACACCGGAACGTGCTCCGTGTGGTGTATGATAAACTGCGCAACAAACCATATGACGCGCAGCGCTGTGATTAGTTTTGCTGGATAGGCTTTCTTACTTTTATCTTTAATATCCTCTTCCTTAATCTTTTGAATCTTCTCGAGGTATTGACCAAGCTGAGGTTTCCGTGCGGATTACGATCGGGTGATGGCCATCGCGTGTTACAAAAACCGCCCATAACCAGAAAAAATGCACGTGTTAGCGAGACGCCATTTGCTATGTTACATGAGCAGTGAGCACCGATGTAAGAAGCCCACAAAGAAATATTTTCTTACTTCCGGAGAACCAATGAGCGACGACATACTGTCGAGCAGCAAAACCCAGCATCAACTCCGGTGCAACCAGGCGATGAGCATCATTCGGATCTTCGGAAGAAACTCCGTTTGGCCATCATCCAGATGTTCCACAAGGATTTTTGAAACCTCGCCCCAGTTCCTCGTCGGGCTTGGGCGGGGGCACATTCGGGTGCAGTGACACCCAAGTACATAGGGAAATGGTCGTGAGGCAATTCTGGACTATGCTGAATAACGTTCGGCAATTGGTACTTGCCACCGTGTCGACGGCTCGGGGGGGCAGAGCGCCTAGTAAGGGGTACTGTGGTAGTGCCGGCATTTACGGGATGAAAGAAAAGGCACCCTTGAGGAACGGCAGGAGTCTTATAGTGCCAGCTTTCGACGAGAGAGACTTGAAGCATCCATGGAACGCGTGCCGTTTACTTGCGCAAAGAACTGCAGTAGAACACATTTAGTCGCCTCGGAATGAAATGTCGATCGATCAAAACTCAAGGTATCCGTGCCAGGAGATGGCGCTGGGGTGTAAGTTGCCCAGGCAACTGGAAAGCACGTAGCCGAAGACGCTACGCGGCCCTATGGCCATAGGTACATTATAGCCACAATTTGGTGCATAGTGGTGTATAGCGCTGCATAGTGTTTTACAGGCATCTCGTGTTTTTCTGATGAGATATGCAAGACGAACAAAAACACACTGTGGATGGAAAAATGTGTGCTGTGCAAATGATACTGGACCTCGTGTTTGTTGGGCTGGCCGCTATACCGGCCAGCGAGCTGGAGATGGCACGGGCCTGGGACCGCACGGTGTCAGTCCATGTATCGTGGTGCAGTCGTGTCACGGCCCAGCCATGGTCATTACCGAAGACCTCAACGACCGCCTCATTCCTAGTCGGAGTCCTACGCGTCCCCAACTCAATCTGCGGCATGTCCTGCCCAATGGTCCGCGGCACCACCCCGGTGTCAACTTTCTTTAAGAAAATCACGCCGTGCATTTAAATGTTCAAGACGAGCGTGATTGTACAAAAATTACATGGATACAACCAAAATTGAGAAGATATGGGTAATATACTCAGAACATCACAGATTCAAAGAGAAAAGAAAAGAAAAGAAAAAAAACCTTGAGTGCGGCAAGCAGTAGTATATCGTTTTCCCGATGTTGCAAAACCCAAATTGAGGTTTTTTTTTTTTGGGTGGGTAAAGTTTTTTTGGGCTCAGCTTAGAACCTTCCAGGCGCATTTTTGAATACCCGATGAGTGCAATGCAACTACTATGTGAGCAGGAAACTGTTCTTCATGTCTTGGCAAAATCGACTTGACAATAAAATGTGCAAATACATGTGCATTGGTGCATGGTAAATCTAAGAGTAAAATGGTGGATGAGATGTCAGTAGATGTAAAATGAGCATGGAGGAACAATTGGAAGAATAAAGTTCAATTTGACTAAAGTGTGCTGGAAGATTTGGTTGGAAAGTGGAACTGGCTCGGGAGTAAAAGGCCATGTGTGAGGCAGGTCGCACTTCCACAGTGTGCAAGTGCGAACTTCTCGCCAACTTTTTGTCTTGTGAGTGCCTTGTGCCTCTGCACACACCGCGAAAGCACCAGTGTGAGTGCTTCTCATGCTGCGATGCCGATGATGCGACATCGACACTGTGGACTCAGAGGGCTGTCATCCAGCCAAGGAAAGTCATCAAAGTCCCAGCACCTGACATGATTGTTTTTCTTGAAATGAGCCTCAGTTTAGGATTTTGTGAACTTTGAACATCGCTTGCATTGACCACAGCAGACCTTTAAGCTCTAGTTCAAGTTCTAGAAATCCAGACATCCAGACTCAATATGAGCTGGTCACAAGTGTGTCAAGCAAGCAAATATTTGAGCAGTGTCTCTAGTTTCCTAAACTCAGCCTCCAGATCCCAGCTCAATATGAGTTGGTCGACATGAATCCGTGAGTCGTGTTCTCAAGCTCTGGAAATCCTGCCCCCAATATAAAAGTGCTGGGTCCTGATGAAGGTACCAGAGGGCCTTAGTATTCGTCATCAGAAATATGAATATGATATAATACAGATATGATACAGACTGGAAGCAGTGAATACAATATGAATATGGATATGGTACAGAATTTTCATATCCATATCATATTTTGGTCAGCACAAGGCTGGCATTTCGTTGTTCAATGCAAATAATGCGAAACGAAAGGGAGGCGATGCAGAAGGAACAAGCAAGTTTATCCTGGCTAGTTTCGAACCAGATAGGTTTTAAATACACAGAAAGCAAAAGCTGTAGTCCATTTACACATGAATTGAGCTGCTGTGTGCAGGATCAATGCGGAATTCCTGAACCAGCAATGGAACCAGGAATCAAATGGTCAATTCCCCCATCAGTCCGATCACGACTTAACATGAAATAAAAAGTCAGAAGCTCATTCATAAATGGATTGAGTTATATCCATCGCACTAATTACTCATAAAACAAGTTCGTCATATCCTCTTCTGGCAAAAGTGGATTGCCTTGCTACTTCTCCTGAGTATTGCACAGACCTATCTCGGTCAGAGGTTCCGGTAATCCAAGCCACTGTCATGAATTGGCTTACTTTCAGCCTATATATGACAAGAACCCAAGCCAGAATACTCTGGCCTCACTTTCATTTCTCATGGAACTGAGGTGACAAGGCACATACCCTCAAATCCCTTGCTGAATGGTGTGAAGAATCACATTTGATCTCCTTGTACTGTATCCTATCGGAAATGCTGGATCTGCCTTTGTGAACAGACAACAAAGCACAACCTATCAATTCACTTGCCGAATGGTGTCAAGAATTTATGCTTGGTCCCCTTGTGCTCTATTGGAGGCACTCAAATCTTCTTTTTGTGAACAGGCAGTGTAGCGCAATCCTTCAGTGGCATGTTGAGTTCCTTGTGGCTCAAAGTTATTCATCAAGTCGCCTCAAGTTAGGCCCTGCACAGTCTCAGGTTGAATCTTAGTATTATATGTGGAAAGTGATGCACTGTTGTATCTCCTGAAACGAAGATGTGTGTATAGCAGGAGGGTGCTCTGATATGAAGTGTATAGCTTCAGGGTCAGAACCAGGTACCACAAGTGCCCAGAGGGCCTTAGCATCAATTGTCACTCCATCAAGATGGGCTATGCACACAGCCCAATGTTATATCCCGTTCCAACTCTGGTCCAATTCCAGATTCATTCCGCATCTCTGACCAACTCTGGAACTCCGCTCTGCCAGAGTTGTGCTCCGAACTCCGCCAGACTTCATCTCTGTCCTTTCGGATGCACATGGGTTTTTATGCAATAAAGGATTACTGAGTGTTTGTTTTCCCGTCTATCCATTTAACCATCTTAGCGGGAACCTGTAACTATGCCTTTCCTTTTGTTATTTATGATCCCATCACCATGTGTCCACATATGTCTTCTTACTTATTGTTTTAACTTACTTCTGTCTCCTTCCGTAATAACAATTAGCATACTTCTATAAAACATTGTAGTTACACTTCTGTACTTCAGTTTGATTATTAACATTGTTTTCTGGTCTTAATGTTCTCTCTGCGTTAACTTCTCATCCTCCCTCAACTCCGCCTACTCTGAACTACATCTGGACTTGACTTGAACTCCGTACCTCTGTCTGGACTTGACTTGCGTCGGTCTATTCCACCTCCAGACCTCAACCATCCACTTTGGAGTTACTCCATATCCTCCGGTCCTCAACTCTGGTCCTCCAGACCATCCGGACTTTGTCCACTTCGCCTCCAGGTGTACAAGGATTTATATGGTCACTTCCTTTTGTCATTTCCTCTGTCTAGGACCAACATGGCAGACCACACTCACCCTGCACCTCAGTGGTGTTGTGTTTTTGATATCTGTGATTCCATTTTGTCCTTCTGGAATCTCCTGTTCCTTCACCCCTCTCCTCTTGTCCCTCTTCCTTCTTGACCCAGATATAACACCCAAGATAGACACATTGCACAAGTGTCTGGTGCTGGTGACATGCGGAAGGACTTGTTATGATACTTATATAATGAGTGATCAGCCATTTCCTTCCCATTGACGTTCTCAAGTGCACAGTGAGTAAGTCCCATTTATCCATACCAACATAAATAGTGGCTGTGTGCAGCTGTGCTGAAGTCTTTTCAAAACTTGCATTAGATTTTCTTTGTGATAAAATAGTAGCTGTGTCTTCTAATCCAGCCACCGTTTTGTGGTGTGTGTGTGATCCTTGGCTTGACATGCTCTTTTTCAACTGTCCGCTCACATCCATGAGCACCCAACTCATTCTCAACAAGATGCTCCTACACCTGTGAGTTGTAATGCCCTATGAGAGGTACAAGTCAGTCTTTCATCTATCCATTTTATTTCTCTTTCTATCTGAACTGAGTTTATACTGCCAATTTGTCTAGACCTGGCTGAGACTGAGACATGGATGCCACATTGGTGATACATTCAAACTTCGGCTGACTGTGATGTGTGAATCACATCGTAGCCAGTTTTGGATGGGAATCCCTCCATTATGGTTCCACTCAAGCTGTCGCACAGATCATTGTTCAGCCTCCATCGTGATGGTGCATTGTGTGTTTACCGAACATCAAAGCAGCCATTGTTCTTACCCCACTTTGATCCCTGCTTATCAGTGATTCCAATTCCCCTCAAATCACACAATAAAATACAAAGAAGTGAAAAAAACACAACAATAGATTGAGGGAAAATGAATATTGATAGATGATAGCTACAATGCCGCTGCAGGAGTGTTCAGACTTTGCTCTTGACTCAAAGGCATTTTGAAGTCTTGAAATTGAAATGCAGACTGTGTTTGTCTTGCAGAGTGTAGCCTTGGGACATCTGGTGAAGATTTGAATTCTTGGAGTTTGAATGGTGACACTTTGAGCGGTCTTGAACTGAGCCAGTGACCTTGCAGTGCAAAGAATTAAATCTTCCAATGTTTTACAAGTTGAGGCATGTGTGGCTTGATTTTGGCCATTGATGTCTTCGATTGAGGTCCTTATGCACATTGGTCTTGAAGGATTCAGTTTTTAGATAGGTGGCAGGGCAGGACATCTTGATGTCAAGCTTGGGTGGCAATCAGTTGGTCCATTAGTGGTGACAACAAAATTGCCTTTAAGACATTGGAACCAGCAAGCAATGTAGATGAGCAGAAACTGAGGTAGAGGGGAGGGGTGTAAAGATAGAGTTGGAGAGGGAACTCAGAACCGGGGATGGTGGTGGTCAAGGTGAAAGGAAGACCATTGCCGCAAATCATTGCCAAATATTTGGACATTCGTGATTTCGGAGGAACAATGGACTTGTGATGCTTTTGTCTGGGAAGCCCAACTTGGCACGTCTGTGGGACGAAAGTGTGCTGAATATGTTCGAGGTGTGGTGACAATATAGCGACATCTGGAGCAGCTGTTACATACCGTCTCGGTGCCGTCCCTGGTCCGGAGTTGTTTTGTGGGTTGTGCTCTATTTTGAGAATAATGGTAATACATAGGTTTCTAGGTGGACATTGAGCTGTTATGGTAACCGACCGACAGCTGGTCTTGAGCTGGACATCAGGTGGGAGACAGCTGCATCATTCACATGGAATCGACATGGTAACCATATTGGGAAGGCGTGGTCCGGTGAATGGAGGACAGCCAAACTGTTCAGCTCAGATTTGACTGACAAATAATTGGCGGTGTAGCAAAATGAGGGAAGCTGGGTGCATATAAAAAATGGTGTGGATAGGCATGCAGCAGAACACAACCCTCTGAAAATATCACTACACAATCTAGAAGGATCCTGTCAACAATCCGGCAAAGGATAATTCAGCAAATAAACAACCTATGTTGAGAACATGGATGGATACATGTCCAGTGTGTCTCTTGATGACTTCGCATTTAGGTCCGGTTCTATGCCTCTTCCCTTAGATTCTTAAGCATTTTCAAATCGGACCACTCTGACTTTAATAATATGCAAAGACAACAGGGAAATAGCAATCTTCAGAGTGTGAACAAAATCCAGTTTTTTTTTGGCTATTATATTTGGCTTTGATCTAGGGTAGGCCGGCATTCAAAAATACGAATTTTCTTTTTCGCGACCTCTAACTAACTACAGCCGAATCCCCATAAGGAAATGGCACGTGTTCTTTAGTTACCAGCGCCGCTAAATCCCCGAAAACGTTACAGCGGAGTCAAACATGGCCTGTATGTCCACGAAACTTTCTAACAGCCCCCACCCAGAAAGACACAATTAAACTGTCGAGTCGAACAACTCAACAAGTCGCCGTCGAGGATAAGTACAGGCTTTTAGCCAAAAAAACTGTCAACAGAGCCATTTCTTGGAGTGTGTGATTTTTTCCACGCTGTGGTCTCGCAAATTTTGGAACGCATGTGACGTTTGAGCAGATTTTTGACACTGCAGCAACATATTCTTTCTTTGCACCTAGGGCGGACGGCATAACCGTGAGCATCGAGGACAATCGGGGGCAGTGGCCCGCCAATTGGGGGCTGTCCATATAAGTACAAAGCCATTCTGTGCGGCAAGTTCACGCACCACATTCATGCTTGGCTTTGATAGAGTCCATCCCCAGTGTCTTGAAGGGTTTAGGCATAACTGCTGGGGATCTGCAGTCGAAACCGGTAAAAACTCGCGGGTTTCAACTAGAGTTAACCAGGAGGCACAACAGTCAAATTAATTGCCCAATAGCTCACCCAATACTCGACCGAATTTTGAGGCCCAAGCGGCAAGAAAAATTCTCTGTGTCTGAAATATATGCTGCAGCTTAGTCCCAGACACCTGCACCCGTGGTGAATGACTTTAGATCACATTTATGGCAAGACATCAAAGTGTCGAGTTCCTGCCGGGCAAAGCCACGGCCCTACACCCAAATCTTTGGTACAGCGTATTTGCAGAGTTCGCACTCGCACGACTCTGTTCGACGTATGACGGCAATCTTGATCGGAGATATCCGCGACAGATGACGTTTGATGCAATGTGTTCAAGTACGGCAAACACGTTCAGACCACGTTAAGCCGCTTGGACCACGCTGGACCAATGGAGCATTGCGTTCGGCAGTTGTCGGCCGGATCGGCATTTTGAATGATCACAAAAGGTGGGCAGAATTTTGATGACCGAATGCTTTAGCCGAGGCTGCATGTCCAAATCATCCGCAGACCACAGCGTGTGTCCTCAGAGCCACCAGTGGATGAATGTCATTTCGATCCTACAGCAAGGGGGTGGCATGTGAGAAATTGATGGTATCTTGCCGGTCGGTCGGTCCCCCTGGCAGACCCTTAAAAAAAATTTTGGGAAGAGACCTACTGGAGCCCTGGATGAGGTCATCAATGACTTTGGAACACTTCATCATTCACCTGGTGGCTGCCGAGAGCTCAAGTCCTTGTTTCTCTCAATACTCGCTCAAAATGGAAGTGACGAGATAGTGTGTCATTGACTCTGCGTAATCGCAGCCAATGACAGGTCTGTATCCATCTCGCATGTGTGGAATTGCGCCCGGATTGGAAGTTGTTGGATTATCAAGCCGACATCGCTAATCAGTGATGGGATTTATGATCCGCCCGGTATTCTTACTCAGCCCGAGTTCAGACTTACTCTACCCCGATGTTAGCTTATTCACTTACACAGAACATTCTAGTATATTTCATTAGTATAAATACCTTGTAATTAGCTAGTAGCACTTCACTGGTTTGCAAAGGAATATCATCCTCTTGCCACATTCTCTACCTTCTGAGCTTATTTCAACAGAAGTGTCATGCATGTACGTGGAAGCGGGCTCGGATGGGTTGAAGATGTAATTTGGCGAGGGCAAGCATGTCGGCTGAGGTTGTAAAAGTTGAACATGTGGGTTGAGCACGAGCTTGAAAATTGGCTGAGCTCCTTTGTTTTTGTTGTCAAGCCTGTGCATAAGACTGCAGATAAAATTCGGCTATGGCTATATATGCTTGATATACAATTTACGCGCTCTTTCATGCAGTCAATGGTCTGCTTCGTGATAAATCGCCTTACGGGGAATGATCCCATCAGCCGGTGATTGCCGTGGTCGGTCGGTCCCCCCGCCCAAGGCTTAAATACAAAATTCGGCATGATATGCTTAATTTTTTTTTTGCTACCCCCCTTGTCCTACAGTGTTCATCAACTATTCATTTGAATCATTTCTTTGTCATTTCTCGGTAATCATGGGAATTACCATAAATGGTAGTCCGGCGAAAGCTGGACCACTGACCAGACATTTTTTGGCCTATCTGGGCCCTAAAATCTCAGTGTTACCATTACAGGTACCCGACATGGTCAGTTCAGAGGTCCGCGTTATGTGTTACCTGAACACTTGGTCAAATGATACACTAGTAACGAGGGTAAAGCATAACAAGATTATTTCTTCCCGGGACGCTGGCACCTTTCATACCGTGTGGTGAAAGGTTATTCTCTTGCCCAATTGCCGCTCATTTGTCCTAGGCTCTTAGGAACTAGGTGGAACTTGAATCCCAGTGAAAAAGGCGTCGAGCCGGATCGAGCGAGAAAGAGGCATATCGGTGGCCATCAAGTTTGAGCTAGCCACATCGAGTTAAATGAACACATCAATATTACATCAATTTCTTCCAGTTTCTAACTCGTTCTCCCTCATTGGAAGAGTACATATTACGACACTTTCAGCTGGTTGCCCTGAAACAATTCTGCGCGAGAAATGGCGTGATTTTGATCAATTTTGCCACGTCGACTTTGTGTAGCTCTCTCGTCTCTTCCCACCATCTTCCCTTCCCGCCGCTGCCTCCATGGTCACCCTTGTCCCCTGCGGTTTTCCTCTGATGTCTTGTCTCATACTGCTGCTCTGTCGTGCCCTCAAAGCTCTGAACTCAGTGGTCCAATCAAGTCATCTCATGCCTTCCTGGTGTACCTCAAGCGGCGTCAGTTTGGGCTCCTACTACTGGGATCTGGGTAGACTGAGTGCTTCTGGAGTCTGGACGGTCTCATCTAAAGCTTCGACACTTGGCTGGGGTATTATATCCCCGTAACTCCCATCTGTACGAATTTTCAAATCACCCATGCAGTTTTAGCCTAACTGGTTTTTTTTCTAAGACATTGTCACGCACATTGGACCGGCAACCCAGTGTGTCCTGCAAGTGGGAGGAGGAGAGCTTTGGTGGAGCGGCAGGGTGCGCATACAAGGGTATGCGGATAAGCTAGAGGCCGTCAGCGGTGCGTGCGAGAGAGAGAGAAAGAGAGAGCACGTATTCAGAAACTCAAAGAGGATTCTGAATGCGTGGGTGTGGGAAGAGCCGAAGGCTCTCTGCTCGGCCGCCCTTCGGGCGGATGCGGGTGAGTGGGGAGGACAGGGGGACGCGCAAGGCGATCGGCTCTGCATGCCGTCACGGCCAACTCAGCTCCGAGTGGGGAAGCCGACTCTGAGCATGCGGGGAAAGGAAAGAAGGCTGTAGGAGGCGCGCCAAAGGCGCCCAAGCCAACTCACCAACCCAGAGCGCTAGCTCCAATGGTTGGCTTGCGCCTGCGGCCACCCCACACTAGAGCTAGGGCGAAGGGAAATGACTGGGAAAAGGGAAGGGAACTCTGAGAGACGGGTTTAGTTGACACGGGAAGGAAATAATATTGGAGTAGGACGGGTACGAGTTGTAGGGTAGGTAGGAAAACGAGGGGACGCGCGAGCTAGGACCGGTGGAAAAAAGACGAATGACGCGCCAGCTAGTCTTCGTCAAGTAACCTGAGATCTTTGACTGAAGGCATGATGATCTTGTGAGCGACGCGGAAAGCTTCAAATGCTTTTGCGACCTCGTCGAGCTTCGCTTTATCGTAGGCTTTTCCGACATGCATCGGGACAATGTGTTCGATCTTGCGCCAGTAGAGTAGGAAAGTGAGTGATGTCCACCCGTCCAGGGCAGCGACGATGTCGGGGGGTATGCCCGCCAGAAGAAGCTCGGTCGAGCTGCCGATGCGGAAGCTATGGCCGAAGACACGCAGTATGCCGGCAGTATCCCAGATCTGCGTGCATTGTTTCATGAACCAGATCTTGGTTATGGGCGCCCAGGAGCCGTCGGGGGCCTGGAGAGCGAATAGTGGTGCGTTAACCGGGACTACTCTGTTGACGAGGAGGTGATTGTCGAGGGCTTTGAGTGGACAGAGCTCGTCGTCGCGGGCGGTGATCGTGAGGAGGCCACCGCGCTCCCACGTGGACTTGGTCCAGGGAAGGGGAATGGCACAGGCTCTGGTGTCTTCCGGCGTGGTGATGTGCTTGACTGCCGCACCACGTGTAACTTGGAATTTCGAGTCGAAATCGGCTAAGGAAGGGATGGTAGTCTTGCCTAGTTGTCTGCAACCCCAGAAGGTGGCGCAGGCTATGGCCCAAAGGGCTGCGTCGAATGGAGCATGGAGGTGGATTTCGGAGCGCAGGGTGATAAGGTGCTGGATCGTGACTGGGCCTCGCTGCTTGCGCTTGAAGGCCGTGCCTTCTTTGTTTGCTGTGCGGCGTGCAAGTTCTACCCAGCGGTTATCGCCTTCCCAACGTGCGCCGTTGATGTTGTGCCAAGCTTTGAGGCCCAACATCCAAGATTTGATTGTCCCGCCGCCTACTTGACCTATCCAACTCGCGATGAAAGCTGTGAGGAGGAAATACGGGGCGGGCATCTACATGCCTTCGGAGATGTGATGGGAATCACAGTATTGGTGGAATTGTAGTAGGCCCGCGGCGTAGTTCTCATGGGTCTTGGGCGCAAGACCGCCGATGACGGCAGTGTAGCTTTGTCGAACTTGGAGACAGGTATGATGGCGAGCAGGTGGCGCTGGCGAGCTCTAGCATAGGGGGAGGACCACGTACGGATACGATCGAGTGCCAGTACGTGCGGATGCCACTCGTTGGCTTCTATCTCACAGCCTGGGCGTGCTCGGCAGGCAGCAGGCTCTGGGGGGGGCCAGCGGCTGCAAGGTGGATTTGGCGCGCAAGCGGTGTGTGGCTGGCGACATGTCATAGCTGGTAGGGTCGGAGGGCGGTAGGCTATGGAATGAAATAGAGGTGGGGCGGGTTCGGGTGGAGAAACCGTTGTCGTAGCGGGTGGCGTGGCAGCGCCGAATGGATCGCGCCACGAGTGCGTCGTGTCTAGTGCTGGAACCGGTGCCGGCTTGTCAATGGTGGCGCAGGGGTCGATATGAGCCAAGAAATTAAGCATTGGTGTAGGTGACCAGGAAGGAATCAAAAGGGAAACACAGCCACATAGCGAGACAGAGACAAATCTGGCCGCACATCAAGAAGAAACTGTTATTGCGGTATGCTTAATATCTAGGTACGTGTGTAAGGTGGTCAGAAAGATCTTTCGGTAGGGTAAAGTTCGAGTAAAGGTGTTTTGACGCCGGCCAAAACTCACCCCAAGACAGCGGGTCTGCAGGGTTTTTCTTGGATTCTATGTAGGTAAGGTCGAGCGAGATGTTAAGAGAGGCGAGGAAATAGGCAGAACGATGTATGGAAAGGTCAATATCGAAATTTCAGCTGCGGCCCTTGTCAAAGGCGCCAATGATACCCTTGTTGTCCAAGTGCACCAGTAGGTGTACGTCTCGGAGACCTCGCTCCTCGATGGTGTAGATAAGAAGTTCGAGAGCGACGCCCTCGAGCCAGCCGATGTGCCGTGTCTTGGAACACCAGCCGGGTTTGCACTTCCAAGCATCCCAAACCCCATTCGCTGTAATGCCGATGCCCCATGAAGTGGAGGCATCGGTGTACAAGTGTTTGTTGACACGGGGGCCGCGCTTGATGAGTGGGCGGGCGATGCCGGGGATCGAGAGCTTGTTGAACCACCATACGAGCTCTTCAATGACGGTACCGGGGAGGGCGGCGTCTGGCGTACTTGTTGCCTTTGAAGGACGCGACGAAGTTGGAGAAAGCGGGGAGATGGGATCGGCCATCTTGGTGAACGAAGGCGATGTGGCAGAGGGAGCCATGGATTTCATAACGTCCTTCATGGTGGAATCGTGGCCTCGGAAGCGGTTGATGAACATGTGGACGCAGTCCTGGAACTTGATGTGCTTAGCCTCGGGTACGGCGACTGTGCTCGCCTCCATGTCCCAGTCGAAGCCGATGTAGAGGAAGATGAAAGTGTAGTTTAGCCACTTGACTGGGTGCCACGGCACATTCATAGGTTTAACGCATGCGAGCGCTGTATCACGGTCGTAAGGGTAGGTGTAGGTTACGAGCCCCGTTGAAGGGCAGGTGGAGACAGAGGAGGGAAAACAGGCAGCAAGGAAGTTGTCCTCATATCGATTGTTCAGCTTGATACCTTCTGCCGTCCAGATGTCCTCAATAGCGCCGCCTATCATGCCGGCGTTGCCGCTAGAGGACGAGCAGCTGAAGGGGGCGTTGTGCTCGATGTAAAAGAGACCATCGGGGCCACGCAGCACGAAACCACTTCTTGTGCTCCGGCAGAATCGGGACGGTGTGGTGAAACTTGGCGATGTCGAGTACCATCGCCTGCGCGCCGGCAGGGGCATTGGTGATCTGCGAAAGGAAGTAGGGTAAGCACGAGGGTAGGAAAGGGTAAGGCGCGGGTAAGGGGGTTCAGGTAGCGCGAGTAGAGGTCTACCATCCGATTGTGGAGGGTAGGGTTGCGGAGGGCAAGAGGAGGGTAGGGCGCGAGCACGCGGGGGTACGAGGTATGTGTAGGGTAGGTATAAGAAAGGAGGGGTAGGGAAGGCGGGCACTTACTATGTCCGTGACGTTCGAGGCGGTGCCGACTTTGGTTGGGAACTTCCCTTTGTCAACGTAGGAGTTAGTGGAGGCGTTGTGTGTGTCGCCCATCGACAGGTGGTGGCAGAGGTGGAGCTTGTCCGGGATGCCGGGGCCCTGCGTCTGGACGGAGACAAGCATGGGGGAGCACTGGAACGGCCCTTTCAGGATTGTCTCGGCTTCCTGCTGTGTGTATGGGCCGCTCATTCTGCTGGCGGTGATCTCCTCTTGGATGTACTGGTTGACGAAATCTGTGTTATCGGTGACGGGATGTCGTTGGGGAAGATAACGGTGGACTGGAGGGAGTCGGGGAAGTCGCCCATCGGGAAACCCTTCTTGAGATTACGGGCGAGGTGCGGGGTACTTCGAGGCTAGGTTATGTTTGTCAAGCAGTATCTGTATCTCATCAGCGTCATAGGGAGTGGTAATTCGGTTCAAGATCTCATCGTGCTCCGCCAAGCACGGATGCGGAAAATTGTGTTCCGAGAAATTGGCTGCCTCGCGCTCAAGCCGCGCAGGGGGGCGGGTTACGGCGCCAGGTCCACGAGAAGGTGTGGTGGTGGTTCTTGTTGCCACAGAAGGAGCAAAGGTGCACGCGGGCGGTAGGGTTGTGCGTGCAGGAGGTGGCCACGCACTTGATATTCCACAGCCGACATAGTGTCGATCCGGATTGAATCGCCCGTAAGTTGGCCATTCCCTCGGCTCAGCAGTAGAGGGGGGTGCCGTCCTCGAAGGTGGTGTGGCTACAGGTCGAGAAGAAGTGTCTGCGCCTCGCACAGAGAAGGCAGACGACGTTCGAGGCGTCGCCGCCGCTGCCTCCCTGAAAGGGGCCGGCGCCGCGACCGGTGCCGCCATTTCCAGCTTCACTGCCGCCACGGCCACTGCGGCCACCCCCGCCGCCGCGACCGACGCCGTTGCTGCCACCCCAGCCGCTGCCGTTGCTCGTGCCGCCACCATTGTTCGTGCCGCCGCCATTGCTCGTACCGCTGTTGAGGTTCGTGGGGGCACGAGGGTTCAGTTCCGCGATGCGCAGTAAGGTGATGGCCGCGGTAAGTTGTCAATCGTAGAAGTCGAAAGAGTAAACAAAGGGCTGCATGACGTATGACCGGTGCAGTTTGACTTCGGTGGCGAGGATGGTAGGGAAATTGAGTTCCTGCTGCTCGGCCTTGGCAAAGAAAGCGAAGTGTTGGGATAGGCGTATGACCTCCGGGTGGCTGGGTAGTCCCCAGTACATCTCCAGGAAAGGGATGAAATTCTGCGCGCCGTCAAGCCATTGCCCACGGTCCATGTTGCTCTCCGCGAGGAACTTGCGCTTGAAACTGGCTGTATCCAGGATGTAGATCTGCTTGTCACTGGAAGTTGAGCCGATGGTGTTGCGCTTAACGGTGGCGATAGAGTAGTGGGTGTTGTTTACGAGTTCAAGGTTGATGCTGGTGAAGAGGGAGAGGGGAAGGTGCAAGTTGTTAAGGTAGAGTTCTGAGAGGAAAGGACTGAATCTCAGCGGCATCCTCATCCCGGCAGAGATGTCAACTATCTCCTTCAACTTCTTCATGGCGGGTTTGGGTTCGACGTCGCGTGTATGCTTCGTGCCGCCGGTGCTCACGAAGGTCATGAGAAGATCGCGGGCGGATGTTGGGGAGAGTTTGTCGGCGAGTTTCTTGATTCTACTCGCGGGGGTCAGCGCGTCCATGGGGACGTCCGATACCGTAAGTAATGATTCGTTGTCCGACGTGGGGATCCGGGTGAGCTACAGGGTTGTGCACGTGCTCTGCATTGCGTACGCCGCGAAGCGCGTTCCTTGCTTCGATATCTTTATTTCTGGACAAGTTAGTGCCCGCGGAAGCTTTTTGAAAGCGTCGATAAGGGCCTGTGATGCATGGGTTCTGCGTGCCCTTGTGGGTGGGTTTGAGGAGTCTTGGGTCATTGCAATGGTATGTATGGTTGGGAGAGTACGAGATATGTACAGAGCAAAAGAAACGCTAGGGGAATCGTGCGCATCGGGGGAGCGCGCAAGGAGGAAAAAGTGACGAGTCACGGTGATCGTCACATGGCTAGCTTATCCTAGGATACGCTTGAGCCGTTCGTGCCTCACGTCATGCTTATCTCGGAGTAACGTTGGTGCGCACCAATATATAGTAGTATAGCCAATTCAATCTATATGCCCTATTCTACCTTGTTCTCCCTCGTGACGCGTGAATTCCCACACATTATTTCGGTTGTCTCGATGTCCCTCGAAGCAGCTCGACCTCACTAGATCACAAATCGAGTGAAATCGAGACATGCTGTAAATTATCGAGCGGAAACGAGTGGATCGATCTGCCTCTTTCTCACTCAATCCGACTCAACAGCTTTCTCACTGGGCTTGAATACTCGCGGTCGTGCCGGCATCGGTGCGTGTTCCTCATACCATATGCATATCATCTTTATTTGTTTTTTTTTTCCACGAGGAACCTGTACGATTATCAATCTGATTTGCCTCGACATGGGTTGAACCTGTCACATGTCGGTGCGGGTGTACACTTCTCGGTCTCTCTCCGTGCTGGTCACTCACCTGCACCAGACACCACAAGGGAGAGAACATCTAGCCAAGAAGAGGTTACCCCCGTGCACATTTATAACGTAGCTCTGGAGGACCCTGTGGTAATAAACGCGAATAACACGTTCTCATATCAGATGACAAAAAATGCGGCTACTTAGTGGGTAAAAACGCGTGGCTTGGATCCGTTTGGATCTGTTAGAGGTTGAGCTGCGGAACACTGCATTTAATTAAACCTTTTTCGGAGACGGCTATCAGCGCGTCAAGAATCTGGAGTCGGCAAGAGCAAGCCGATAGTTGCTCAAAGCTTTCGTGTGGATAGCGAACAATGATTCTAATGAGGAACCGTTTCTCCAATCTTATTGAGAAGCCCGGTAGCGGGAAACACCAAGTGATGGCGGCATTGGCACCGGCAGTCACCGTTCAATGCTGGACAAGATTGGGGTAGTTCACCTGAATGTACGCCTTATTAGCCCTCGTAGGTCCTCAGATTTATGCATCCTAATGTGTTAGTCTGCAGCACTCATTACGGGAATGTCTGGAAATTCATTTTCTAGACATCGTGGATTCAGGTTGTGTTTAGAACATGTCCAGAAGTCCAGAGGCTGTACTGGTTGTATAGGATATCTTGACAGAGCGGCTACGGATTCGGATTACTTCTCGGAGACCAAATGCGTGCTAAGCCTTAGTATTCCAGATCCGGAGCCAATGTGTCCACATCAAATGCTCAACCTCAGTTCAACCGCATGTGGTAAGTCTATACTGATGTGGAGGACCCAGAACTGTAGAAGGGCCTCATGATGTAAACATACTGTAATAAGCTGTGGAGGAGCAATGGTCACGATATGGGCCTGCTCGTTTGCGTTGTGTTTGCCTGACGGTTACGGTCATGAAGGGGTTGGCTGCCTTCAAACAATAGTGAAACAGTGAACAGGAATTCTGGAAATTGACAGTCTGTGTATGAAGCCTTGAAATCCGATTTGCATGCCTCTGATATTTCAAGAAATGTATTCATCCAACCGTAACACTCACGGTGGGATTCTTTGCTGAAAAAGAGCCGGCAGCCTTGTCGCAGTCCTCAGGGTGTTGCTCCCCTACAACTTGGTACAGTATTACTCACTATTAGTTGTCCTTAGTTCCAACCTAAACGGAATCCGGCGCAACTTTGCCGTTCGTGTCTCGATAGTAAGAAGCCACCACTTTGTGAGCTTTGACTTCTGGAGACTATTTTCTGAACCTGAAATTTTGTATCTGGGCTCAAGTGATTTTTTCAGCTTTGGACACCAAACTGGACCCGAACCTGGGTTCAGGTTCAAGATTCGGTGGTCGGCCGACCCAAACACCTGAGTTAGGTTTGGTGTTCAGAGCAAAAGGGCCTGAAAGTGAACCTACCGAAGAGTCCGTCCGTTAAATCGAGCTTCACATAGCCAAGATTTCCAAATTCCCGTCGAGCTGGAACTCAAAGTGTGAATTTGTGAATAAATCAACTTAGAATCAGAATCACTATCATTCGTATCAATTTTGATGTAAGGTGATTTCAGTGCCAGATTGCGTTTCCAGTTCAACATGGATTTGGGAATTGCTGCAACGAGGTTACCCTGTGTTGGATGTCCCATTAGTATTTGCTCTGCCAGTGATAATGTACATGTTCCCTTAATATTATCTGTCCCAATCCGGAATTTGCTCCGCCGTCCCGCTCTTCTGTCTTGTAACCCAGTGGACGTTGATTGGCTTGCGAGTCTTCTGCATGTATCCACGTTCCACTTAGTTCTACAGCTTAGTAGAACAAATAGGCTGAATTAGGCAAGGTTCAGGGTACAGTAGAAAACTAAGGCTCCAACCATTTAGTTTTCATTTACGAACCACCGTAAACTAACTAGTAAACGATTCGTAAACGTTTGCAAATGTTATGAACCATTTAAAACGGAAATAAATTCACACATACTGTACAATTTCATTCAATTCAGCACGGGTTGTGACTCGTGACCTAAAATACCGATTCGGCACTTCGGCAATCTACAAATTTTGGCGTGACACCTCCAAAAATTCGGCATTCAAGACGAAAAAATTCGAAAATTCTGCCTTTTTTTGCACCTCCAAAGGAGATTTGGCCCCAATGTCACGCATTTTACATTCGGCACTCGGCGCCGTAGCCTGTGACCGAGACCAAAATTCATCGCGGCACAGGGGGTGCGTGACACATGACCACCGAATTGAATGAAATTGTACAGTATATTAGTTGGGTTCAATTGGGGTCAAAGAGGTGGGCACCAGGACGACCCCAGCCTGAACAAGGGACTTTCTTTCATCCATGGCTTTGCGAGAACAGCTATATTCATAGCATTGAGCATGGAGAAAGATGGTGTAAGAACTGTGGCGGGATCCAAGACCCTTCCGCCCTGTCCCCACTGTATTACAATTATGTCCGGGACAAGCACCACACAGCACTCTGGCATGCTCAGCGCTCACCTCTTATGTTGTTTCGAGCTGACCACCATGTCACCGCGGGGTGTGAGGAACTTGAAATCCGAGATGCCCGAGATGCCCGGAGTTAACATCAAATTGAGTGCGAGCTAGACATAGGGTGAGGGCAGGTGTGATATTGGTGTTGGACCTGAATTCGAGCCCCAAAATCCCAGTTCATATGGCTAAATTGGTTGGCAAGGCAACTTGGCCCGCCATTTACAATTCAACCGTTTAAACCGTTTATAAACATTTGGTTACCGTTCACAGAGGCTTGTAAACTAAATGATTGTTTAACCGTTTATAAACGTTTGAAAAACGTTGAAAACGGAAATGGCTGGAGCCTTATAGAAAACATGCCATGTGCCTGCCGCGTGGAGCTGTAAGAAAAAAATGTGGTCAGATGCGATGCAAATGCATTGACAGATCTGTCTCGTAGGAAATGAAGTGGAGAGCTCGCACAGGATGCACGCTGTGGTCGGTGAATAATTTGAACATAGGGAGTAGGATCAATCCATCAAATCATTGCACCCACGTGTGATCATCAAACCCACGTGCCGACGACTACCGAATACGTTCGAGCGATGCCCGGTTGTTCCGGGCTGTCGAATCTTAACATGGTCTATAACGTGGTCTAAACGTGTTTGCCGTACTCAAGCACACTGCGTCGAACTTCACACCGGAAAATCAGATCGGCCGCCCGATAAGGGCGACAACGTTGCTGAAACTTGAAGTCTCGGCTTCCTTTTCGGCCTTCCAGCCGAGACTATTAATCAATATAGGAATAGATAAGATTAGATAAACTATATCGGGGAATCCGGCTTCGGGTCGGATGGAACTGCAGCTGAAAATCCACGTTTCAGCAACGTTGTCGGCTTCAGGAAAATTCCGATTTTTTGGTGTGCTTGTCATCTGTCGCGAATGTCGCATTCGATACGTCTTTCGCATTCTGTACATTTAAAAGCCCGCTGGTTTGAAGCTTGCTACCATAAATCTGTCCCTTCCTCCCCGCTGCATCGCCTCACTTCGAACTTCACGTTATCTTCATCCCACTACCAAATGCCAGCTTTACCAATGGACTCTATGCCAGGCATCCCAATCCCAATCGACAGCTGTGACGATCCCAACAAATGCAGAACACTATTTTACATAATCTGGGAATGCTTCACCACCATCTTCCTGTGTATGTGGGTTTCACTGCACCCCAATGTGCCGCCGCCCGATCAGGCAATCCTGACGCGTGCGTGGCGGACACTGCGGATGATGATGATCTCCCTGGTTGCACCGGAGTTAACGTTGGGTTTTGCTGCTCGACAGTATGTCGTTGCTCGTTGGTTCTCTGGAAGTAAGAAAACATTTCTTTGTGGCTGATTACATCGGTGCTCACTGCTCATGTAACATAGCATATGGCGTCTCGCTAACACGTGCATTTTTCTTGGGGATGGGCGGTTTTGTGACGCGCGATGGCCATCATCCGATCGTAATCCGTATGGAGCCTCAGCTTGGTCAATACCTCGAGAAAATTAGAGAGATTAAAGAGGTGGATATTGAAGACAAGAGCAAGGGTGACACTCTACTCAAACTTTTGACGGCGCTGCAGGTCATATGGTTCGTTGTGCAGTGTCTCATACGCCACAAGAGGGACTTTCCGATGTTGGGGCTCGAGACTGCCACTGTCGGGTTAGCTTTCATCCACATCTGTATTTGGGTGTTCTGGTGGAAGAAGCCTCAGGATGTCTCGGAGGCAGTCCTGCTCGATCCCGTGAGTGCTTCCGGGGCTATAGCAGTAGGCTCTGAAGCTTAAACCTGATCGAGCAGGCCTCTCCTGCCTTCGAGACGGCGACCGTCTCACTCTGCCGAGCGGGAGGGGCCGGACATGTTGAGGATGGTCCACGAAGTTCTGCCGATGAAGGCTCAGACCGCCGGACCCTTGTTGAGAGCGCCATCCAGCTGGATGGCTCTCTCAACAAGAAATGCGAGCCACAGGCTAAAACCTCACGCCGAGTGGGGGATTGTCTCAACGCAATTCTACTAGGGGATCACCGAAATTTCGATCCAATGGCTTCCACCTCAGTCCCCCCATTTTGGTCGATCACATTTGGAGAGGGCCCCCGCCATCTTCCGCTTTTCCTGTTGGTTCAGCTCATCTGTGCTACCTTATTTGGCGTTGTGCACTGTTTGGCCTGGAACACGAGCTTTCCGTCAATCATAGAAATGTGGATGTGGAGGATCTGCGCATTGCTGATGATTGGACTTCCACTGCTCTCCTTTTTGCTCTTGCTGTTGTGCAACCTGCTTGAGCACGGAAGTGCCCCTAGGCGAGTCCTCACTTACTTCAATTACGTGCTTATGGCACTCTACGTCCTTTGTCGCGTTGTCCTTCTCATTCTGCCGTTCACGACCTTACGATACCTTCCGCGACATATGTACTAAGATTGTTGTGTTACGGTAGTTACTCTCTTTATAAAATTACGAGTATCCATCGGCGATCCTCGTCTTTTCTTGGAATACTTGGTGGCACGGCAACACTCGCCCGACATTTGAATCCAGCTACTTTACGAGGTTCGCAATCAATGTTAATCCTACGTTTCCGCCCGAGCCTGCCCGCGCACCAGCCAGGTCCCGCCTGCCACCAGATATCGGTCCAAGGCGGAGCGGTCCGCGCCTGCGCAGCATAAGGAAGATACGCCCTACAAGTAAAGCAGGAACGCCCGTTCGACCCGGGCTTGACCTGTGCGAGTGCATTTTTCCTTTTCCTTGCTTCTGGTTCTTTTGATCTTTTACTTACCAAGTTCATTGTGTCAAAGTTTGAACTCGACGTCCTTGACGTGGAGGATGCACGGATGGAGCCGGGGCCGCGCTTGCCAATTCCAGGTTGGAACTTATCAATCGCACGTGTCTGGGCTGGCAGCACCACACAAATATGGGCTCAGAGTGCAGTGGTGCGCGCCTGCGACAATTGATTGAGCGCAACATTCGCGCAATACTAATCAGCAGTGTGAGCCCGTTCGACTCGGGCCTGGACCATGACCATCCAGCTTTCGATTTGTGCTTTTTTTCGTGGGTTCAAGTTCTTTCCCCTTTTCAGGAGTCCAGACTCTTAGACCGAGTTCAGCTTTGTTTTCGATGCCGTCCGAATTATCGCGTCCAGGATCCCCCCTCCGCTCTGGTATGGAGTTACTCCTTCACTGGATCAGGTACGGAGTTCCAATATCAGTGAGATATAGGTCCAAGGCGGAGTGGTCCGCGCCTGCATCAGTTGAAGTCGTGAACTGATGTATCAACAAGTCGTATAGATAAATTGCTTGAGACTGTTCTAGGTGCAATCGCGGATAGTCAGACGAGATTTTATGTTCAACGATTTTGTATGATGTGGGTCTAGGTTTGGAGGTTGTACTCCGATGCAAAACACAAGTGATTCTTATGATATTCCGATTCCAAATAGTATCTGTGTTTGCTAATCTTTACGAGATTATGCACCAATTGTCAAGTCTGATCTGTTTCCTTATGTTCCACGTGTCCGTTCCGTTTATCCAATATGTCCACGTGCAGTTTACAAAGATCCAAGTCCAACACAGATAATATTTGAGGGAATACAAACGAAACTTGGTATAGCTTCTGAGTGTCTCCAAATGAATTCCTACTCAACCGGTTAAGCGGGAAGCCTAGTGGCTTCGGGTCCAACAGGTGGGGTGAGATTCACTGCCGTACTACCCATAACCATCCACTTAAATACTTTACATGAACCTAAATATAAATGAGGCCATTACAAACATGCGACAGGGTGCAGGGTATATGACTAGTGGTATGGCAGCTAGCCGAGGAACCTCTGTCGAATATCAAGAGATTAGTAAAAACTGAACAGATTTATAAAGAATATCAACGAGCCAAGCTCAACGATGAGTCAAGATCTACATCGCTTAGAGCGATCGTGATGGGATATTGTTGATGTGTCAACTTTTAGCCGACTCCCTTGTCAGCCCGCCGTTACCCACCTTGGTAACCATCCGCCTCACTGGTTCCTCTTTGAACCGCTCTAGTGATTTGTCTGAAAACTGTGATAGCCGTCGCTTTGCAGTACCCGAATATGGTTTCTTAGTCAATTGAGTGATTGACCGAGTTCAACCTTCTCTTGGCAGTCTCAAAGACGCCAGATGATGTCAAACGGTAAGCACTCTTGTTTAGAAGGATGTCCCCTCCTAATACGCCCTTAGTCAGGGATGTGTAGTAGCCCCAATCCGTTTCCAGGATGGTTGGGCACGTTCCGTGATTGCACCATTAGCGACTTCCCACGTCAACCCTTTACCAGGATCGTCGTCCAGTGCCTTTCTAATGGTCCAAGACACATTATATCCCTTTTAGCTAACTGCCAAAGCCAGCATTAGCCCTTGTGAGATGATGTTGTAATGTAGTGTAGTACATTATAGTAAGTTGCAATCCGAGTGATTATGAATAAATGCTCGGGTGCCCCAGTACCAGGTCTGTCATCTCCCCTTTTCATAAATCTTGAGTGTCCCCACTCAACTGACCATTTGGTCTTTTCTGAACATGACAGAATATTATCTCGTCAGTGAATTGATCTGCGCATGTCAACATCAATCATGGGTTTCCCAACTTCCGAAGATCGTGGATCGTATCCCATTTCGGGTTACGAGTCTCACAATCCTCTTTTTGAAAAGCGAATGCACTCAGCTCCTAGATATTACAACTTTAGTCGATGTTTAACCCAAAGTTTGAGTTTCCGCGATTGCTGTTCCACCATAGTGGAATGTTTTTATTTTAGTTAAGCAATCGCAATTGCTCTCATCAGTTGTCAAACATTGCCCATTGTTATAGTTTCAGCTCGTTCCTGCAATACTTGAGTCCTGTGTGTTTTTCATAGTCTGTACACAATATCGTAACTGGCACATGCGCATTGTTGATTTTCACACAACCTCTTTCTCCGCCGTCATGCCTGGCCCCAACACGACTCGCTCCATCCACTCTGGCACCCCTTTCGCAACTTTCGACCTACCTGGGGATACCGGGTTCAGGACGGACCTCTTCTTCCGTTGTCCAGATGCTTTCCCTTTTCTGGCCCCACCATACTGCCTCACCAACACCGATGTTTTGCCAACCCCCAGGCATCCATTTCTGACCGTATGGCCCGAGGAACATGGTTTCTCATCAGTCCAAGTCTCCCAAGACTCGTGGCAAGCGCTGTACTTCTTAGTGCACCCTGCCATATATTGTTTGTTGCCGTTCGCCTGAGTCCCTGCACATATCAGGTGTACAGATCTGGGTTACTTGGCCACAATCCTCGATCGAGCCGTGCCCGTTTTTGTGAGTCCCATATCAACTCGGGCCACAGTGTGGTCTCGACTAATTGCAATAGCTCAGGAAACCGTCCACCGTGCCTACCCACACGTTCCCCACACCGGGACGTTCATGACCCTACTCACTGCCCTTGTTCGACTGGTGCTCGCAGTGAGGGAGCTGGTTCCAGACCGTGCCTAAGATGGTTTGCTCGCCTTCCTTCTGGAAGGTGATTCTGCCCATTCCCCAGACTGGGACTCGGTGTGTAGATTACCACCTCTTTTCTCATCCACCTCTTATCCTAATCTTATTTCTAGTATCCTCCTCTCACCTTTGACTGGCTGGTCCCCAGCACTCAAGAGTTCCCTGATGACCAACCCTTGCGCGATCCTTTCCTCCCCACCGATCATCTGACTCTGCAACACATTGCTTGGCCGACCTTCACGTTCTCTTGGCCTTCCTTGCCAAAGGCGTGCTTCGCGATGCTGGAGACATTGATCGGGCCGTTCACCTCCTCAATGAGGTGACAACTCCGGGAAACACGATTTTCGTAAGTTATACTTGCAATCATGATTGCTAGTTTTAACTTGCGAACTTATAGCAAACTATTGCCGACGAATTCCGTGCGGAGCGACTCTCCCCCTATATCACACATGGGTTTTTCAACACCGTCCACCGATTGATGTGCTCAGGATCTATATAAGAGTCACAAAGAAACAACAACTTGACTCAAGATCGGCGTAGAAACAACCAATACCCAAATCAAACAGCTATAACCACATGTTTCCAAAGACCCGGACGAGTTACAGTCCCTAATACAGGGCCCTGTAAGGGTTGTAGGGAGAGGCTTCGTAATTTCAAGTCGAGATGAAGAGCAAGGTGCGAGTAGAACTAGTTTCTAGACACATGGAAACGTAGTTTCCAATAATGATATTGATTTATAGCTTCACAGTGTTAGGTTTATAGACCATTAGATAGTCTGGTAGCAAGTTTTAAAGTCCCGTAGACTGTAGTAAGGCTTCGTTTCCAAAGCAGAGACACCTAACACACAGTTTAATGTCAGATAGACTGTACAGAGTTTATAGTCGGATAGACTCTAACAGAAGCCTCACAACATGTTATCTCCAATGTTTCCCAATTGCTTAACAGAATCCAGGCACAAGGTCCGAGTGCATTTCCAGAATTGTATTCAGAAGCAAAATAAGATTTCGACTAATAATGCAACTCTATAAGAGTGCATTCGCCGAGGATCTCAGATCAACCCAATCGCAAGCATAATGCCTACTAGTTTGGAGGAAGATACTGTGTCCACTGTCGAAACACCCCTGGCTACATATACAAATGCCCAGATCACAATTATAAACCCAAAACACAATCCCAGTGAGTCAAATGTCTGTTTATCCGTCTTCTTAACTGTGTTTCCGTTGGTTGTCCTTCCGAGCGTAGCCTCCCATTGGTTCCCAAGTGTGAGCACGTCATGTTTCCGTGCCCATTACGAGGCAGAGACCCGTCAGCATCACCCCTGTATTATTCAGAGGGTGTGCAGATCACCGACAGATCGGCACTGCACTTGCTCGACATGTTTCTGACTCCAGCTCAACTCTCCCCTAGGTTTCTACTGCAGAACCTGATAATACTCCTTTGTAGGTCTCAGGAGATACCCATTTCTGGTATGTTTCCCAGAAAGGGTTCTTGAGAAAGAACCCTTGAACATTTTAGAGTTGTGATCCGGATCCTCGAATAGCCGATAACCTGTTTCGGTATACCCGCATTCAATGGAAACCGGCAACTCTAACACCCGGCGCTCACTCGTGACTCAACGCGACCCAATAGACATCTCAACACAACAGAACACATTGCCCAACTCCTATTCCTTTGGTCCATTTCCATGCTTAAGTGATTTGTGGAAACAGTCAAACAAAGTTCCTTGACTTGTTATCTGGCTGCACATTCCCTTACAGTTTTCAGGGTGAAACTTGCCAGTAGGGTGTTCTAATTCCTTAGAGCGTCCACCTGTTTCTCTGTGGTCCGCCTGACAGCTACCAGGAACCAGTACTGTCATGTAGAAACGACAGTATCAGTAATAAGTCTGATCAGAAAACACACACAATAGCATGTATCTAACCATGGCCCATTTACTGGCTTATCACCGGACAACAGTGAGGGGAAATAAATAAATACAATCTGGATGTAAATACAACAGGCATATGGGGAAGAAATTTACCATGACATTAGAACAGAGACAACACCTTCTGAACCCTCCAAATGCGCACTTTCAACCTGCTGGATCTCAGATGATCCCGTGTTCAACCACTGATCAGTTGCAGTCAAAGTCGTCAAGGCTTCCTGATCACGCTTTTCAGCAGCTGAGAGCCTCACATCAATCTGAGCGACATCTGTGGCCTGCAATGATCGCTCAAACAGTGGCCGGGCTGTCTGCCACAAGGAAATTGCCTTTGAGGTAAGTCCTTGTTTGTTTGCAAGATCTCCTAGACGGATCATGCATTGTGCTCGGCTGCGATGGACATCCATCTGTGTAAATCCTTCCAGCACCAGCATGTACAGATTTTCAGCAGTTTTCCATCTTTGTTGATAATGAACACATCTCCCAGACAGAGAAGTGCTTTGTGAAGTGCGAAGTTATCTTTTGTTTTGTAGGCATATCCCAAGTATGTCACTGGCCATCTGAATTGCCATTCCAAACTTGGCCAAGCTGTGATATCGGCAAGTCTTTCCAAGCAGAATAATTCAAGCTCATTGTCTGACCCCCAGGTGGAATGAAGACATTCCTGGAATCTGATCTTTGCCAAGTCAAATTTCTTCTCTCTGAGTTCAATATCAGCCTCAGTCATGTTACAATATATAATTGCTTTTGAACCAGCAAACTTGTTGAAAATTTCTTTTGCTTGGTTCAACTTGTGATACACGTCCCTCATATCTCCACACATTGTGTCAATATGTGCAATATTGAGAAGTAATGTTGCATGGGTGTATTCATTTCGGTCAGGAGAAACAATTGCAACCATTTGACTGTGGATGCTTCTGGCTTGAGCATATTCTGATTTCAGAAAATGGATCTCCCCCTGCACGATTGCCAATCCGTGGTGGAGATCCCCACCAGCTAGGCCACAGATACCAAGAATCATTCTGCCTCTGTGTAGGCTGTCTATAGCTTGCAGGAAGTTCCCTAGATGTGTGGAGCATAGAGCTCCAGTATACCGTGCTCTTGCTTCCAGATACAAATTTGGGACCAGTTTTAATAGCTGCAGTGCCTTAGCTATATGTGCCTGAGCTGTGCAGTAATCTCCAGTCCTATATTTGAGTTGGGCAATGCTTAGCAAAACATTACACTGCTCGTTGGTATCTCGACATGACCTTGACAAGTCCAGTGCCTTATTGTAGAATTGCATAGTTTGACATATATCTGATCTGCGAAATTGAAAATAAATCCCTGCTGCATGATAGAATTTGCCTAAGATGTAATCATATGAGACAGACAGCGGCTTACAGAAGAAGTGCACTTACACTCAAGAAGAGGGTTGTTGATATGTTCAATCATATCTAGTGCCTGTATTATGAATTGCTCCCTATCAAGGCTGGGGTAATAGGCAGATGACTTGAGAACTTCGGTGATGAAATGTAGCTGCAGTTGGGGGTCATCAAGTCCAGGTAAAATAGGTAGAATGCTATCCAGCAACCCTGTATAACCTCGTCCAGTGGTTCTGTGGAATGAGTTCAGGGATGATATGCTGTGGATGGTAATCCCCAGATCCGGAGTATGGTTGTATAACCCCTGTTGGAGGACTTGATGGAAATTTGCCAGATTCAATGTGATTTGATTGATCACAGGCCCCAACTGCTCTCCATTATACTTCTGATATAGCTCCAAAAGTGCATAGAACTGCTTGCGGAGACATTGTACAAGGGCTAGGGAGGGGGGCAGGAACTTTTGGACATGTTCTCGCATGGGCATCAGTGACCGAAGCCGCCTGTTTCCATCTTGGTATGCTAGTGATGTGGCCAGCAATGCAGTCTTGCAACTAAGAATATTGTGGATTGGAAGTTTGTATTGGACCAGTTCACCATCAGAGAGTCCATCAGGGAGGATTGAGAGAAGGCTCAACAATTTCTTGCTCTCTGATGTGATCCTGGGACTGGAGAGAGAGAGACTGATTGACACATCCACATTGGATTTTCGGTCATACCCCAGAGTCAGCAGAGATGTCCTTTCAGTTTGCCATCTAGCCGACACATTAGAAAGCCCCTCATAGTCACACAAATGAGCAATGAGGGTCCACTGCAAGGGGCATATTATCTGTAAATTGGAGAATTTGCTCCATGTCCTCTTTTATATAGGCATTATCTGTAATATCCATAAAGGTTTGCTGTGCAGCTTCAGCTGACAGAGGTTGCAGTGGCAATAAAAATGGATGAGTCCAGTGGACTTTGCCAGGCCTCTCAGCTCCTCGCATTGTGATCTGGTAGAAATCAGTGAAGCAAGAATGGAACCAGGGCTAGACATACCAAGAGTGCAAGGTGTTTCACCTCTGTAAGGAGCGAAGGAATTCTTCAATTCCACCTCGGGACTGCATTGGTTCCCACACTGTCTCCAGATTGTCCAAAATCAGAAGACAAGATGGCTTTTGTGACAAGTACTGGACAACAGGTCTTGTGAGATCGGGTCCTGGGTTCAGCCCAACATGTAGTCCAATGAGAGCTGCAAGTTCAAAGCTGGTGGTTGCAGCTTCTGCACTGACAAAAAACCTGTGTTGGAATTTTTCCAACATCTGTGGGTAATGCAGGATCTCTTTTGCAAGGCTTGTCTTGCCCATTCCACCTCCTCCAAGAATGGCTATTCTGGGTGACTCCTGGTTGAGCATTTTCATGATGGTCTCCACCTCCGATTGCCGCCCATAGAAGATCTTGGGCTTTGAAGGCAACATTGAAAATGAGGTTGAACTATAAGGGAAAGATTTAGAAACTCAGTTAGTCACCCAACCGAGCTTGTACCTATTTTTCGATTCATTCCCACACTGATAAACCTGACTCCCAATTAGTTGGATGTACCAGTTGTTAACTGTTCACCTACCGATGATGCATTTGAGCTGGTACTGCTATCAGACAGGGTCTGAATCAGCCCAAACAATTCCTCATGCATGAGCTGGGCTGTTTTCTTCATCACATCAATGTCATTCACCCACAGAGGTCTGGTGGTAACCTAAGAGCAGTTAATCAATGTCTCGCCAGAATATATAGATATATTACACACCTCAAAGACTTCCACAGCCTGGTCCAATCCTGCATGACAATCCCTGAACAATTTCTGCACTTCATTATTGCGGAACAGATACTTGATCCTGTTCCCATCCTGTTGTCCTTCAAGGAAAGCATATATCTTGTGCAGAGTCCTGGAGATCAAGCTGTTCATTAACTGGTGTCACAAAAATGGCCACCACCTACTCCATGAACTTCCCAATGTTATCCAGCATTGCAGGAGACAGGGATTCGACTGTTTCAGCCTTGAGATGGAGGTTGATAATTGCATAAAGGACTGGATGGATGTTCTCCATCAGTTGAGCACATTCATCCTTGTTCCATTTCACATTCTACGCCATCCTGTAAGTGCCTCAATTGTTAATGTTCAAGCCTTCTTACCTGAACCATGTCAATCAAGGATTCAATGGTGTTTATAATGGTCTGAATAAATGGTGGGCCAAATGCATCATTCAGCTCCTTGAGAAGTGTTAGGGCAGGGGTCAAGCACCCCTTAATATTGTTCAGGCGAATTTCTGTGACAGTGGACTGGCGGGGCATTTTGAGATGGAGATCAAACAGGGATCAAACACGGGGCTTGCATGTTATATGTGCCCTCTCGAGGCTGTGTCCTGCTGTTGAAATGGGTCAGTCACATGTCCTACAGCTATTGGATACAACAATCCGAGTTTCTGATCTTCTCCCGCGTTTATACTGTACAACAGTATTCTGTTTGTAGCCAGATGGTTATCCTTGATTCTTACCTCCCATTCATTGTTCAACACTTTTGGTTACTTAGCTGTAGAGCACCTACTTTGTATTTATACTGCTTGGTCTCTTGCACTTTATACTAATGGTTGTTCCCCTGTGTTTGCTGCGAAGTCCTGGATGACTGTGACCGTCCAACACCTGCATGGGAAGTCCATTACCCATCCGACTCAACTGCAAAATGTGTCTGTTCATCAGCGTACCCATCTCCAATCCATCCACTCCTGATTGTGAGTGTTGTGTCTTCTTATAGACAGGAAACATCATCACAATAGCCTGTTACCCGCCAAACCCAACTGATGACTCTTTCACTCCATATGTCAACATCAGTATATTCATATCTGTCGTCATGACCAAGCTTTTTGGCATCGTCTCGAAGAACACCGACGAGATGATGTTGAGCACTCCGGACGCTGATTCCAAGGGTTATATATGTGAACCAATATGGTCTCAGCCGCAAGGTTATTTCTTCTTCCTTGTCTTCCATTCGCGAGGTGCGACTGACGCTATCGAGTAGCACATCTTTGACTCTGTGAAACACAGCCTCCGGCGTTTAGGGCTGGATTACATTGATGCCCTGCAACGGTCCTGCAATGTACGTATCATTCCTCCGCAAAATGAGATGCTGACTCGCACTAACTCATATGTAGGCCATCGGTTCGATCCTAATACCCCGATTCAAGAGACGGCATCTACTTTAATTGTCCACCGGTCAATCATGAGTCATCCGCAGCCGCAGATGCAAGCGCTACACGATGTCGTCAAAGCAGGATATGCTCGATACATCGGGATGTCCGCCTGCTATGCTTGGCAATGTGAGTACATTTCGATTTGCTCTCGCATCAAGGATATCGAACCAAAGATTATTCGCAGTCCACGTAATGCAGAGTATGTACAGCACCTCGAAAAACACTGCGCCGCCAGCTAACTAACCGGGATATCTCAAGATTATGCCATTACCAACAAACTGACGCCCTTTATATCCATACAAAACCAATACTCGCTCCTTTACAGGGAAGACGAGCGGGAGATGCTGCCCACGCTAAAGTTAAATGCCGGATCTGTGCTGGTATATTTAATTAATCCTGTCCCGTTGAACTTCGGTCAGTACTTTGGCGTTGGCTTCATCCCGTGGTCCTCGATCGCGCGCTCTCCCGCCCGCCCCCCCAGCAGTCCAAACGGGCGGAAACGGACGCGTATGTTGATTTATTTTGTCTTCACCCTGGCCTCCACTGCTATCTAACGAAACCCGTCCAATTTATAAGGTGCTCAGCTAACATGCACACCCAGAGCCCTGCGAACCAAGCAATCGTGAATCGGAAAGTTCCCATTCATACCCATTCTCTCCCTTCTGAATGACACATTTGATCGTTCATTAGGTTGAAGAGATATCCAAAAAGCGTGGGATCAGCATGGTGCAGGTTGCCGTGGCCTGGGTCTTATTCGAAAGACGGTGCGATTTCAACGTGCGGTTTCGTTCCATTGAATTCACCCATTTTATTCAGCTGTATCTGCTCCTATTGTCGGAACAACGTCACTCACCAACCTCGCAGACATCGTCGGTACGCATGCTGTAGCCTTTCCAGATTGTAAGTTTCTGGCTCAAAGTAATTCATTCTCCAAGTTGCCATTGATGTGCAGCTCACTGAGGCGGAAATCAAAAACTTGGAGGAACCGTACCAACCCATGGCGATTTCCGGCCATTGAGTGTGCATTCCCTTATTCACTGTCTTGCTCCTGTATATGGCTATAACTGTTCTCCCTGTAGTCTATCTCAACTACCCTTACCGTACTCCTTTGTTGACACCCCTCTGGTCACTTCTCCAAAGCTGCTTCCATTCTTTCAACAAACTTGATTCCTCAGCAAAGCACACAATGACAGAAGCTGTTGCGGACTTGGCCTTGCAGGATACCGAAAGCCGAGACCAACAAGCACTATTGGATTCGCTGACAGATGATTGGAGCTCCTTCCATTTGTTGAGGCCATTCGTGGTCTTATACATGACCCTCATGGCTTTTGTCGGGTCAATAATGCTCTGTTGTTTGGGATACTTGGAACCACTGAACTGACCAGCCCATTGGTGACAAGACTATGCAATTTTATAACCAGGACCTATGGAATGTCCGAAACAGATCCACTTGGTTGTTGTGAATGAAGTGTTAACACAAAAAGTGATTGGCAATTGTCTAAAGTACATACAAGAGTAGTCGCAGTATAAATACTAGAGTAGGATAATCCCCGGAATAACTCTGGCTACGGAAATGAGTCAGTACGAGTCAGAATGAGTCAGTACGTGTTAGAATGAGTCAGTACAAGTCAGGATGAGTCACAAAAAGATGTAGGCATGTGAAGAAAAATTAAATATCACTGTGAATGCAAGTCTGCACATGAAAGAAGCCTCGGACTTGGAATAGTCCGGTTGCCAACAGTTTGCACAGTAAAACCGTGCGCTAACTTCAACACTCCCCCTCAAGCGGACCTAAGTCCAAGTTAGGCCGCAAAATGTTTTGCTTTGACACTTGGCAATGGCTTGGTGAGGGTGTCTGCGATCATGTCATTTGTTGGACAATAAATGAGATGAATAGATCCATTGGCGATAATGTAGCGGATGAAATGATAGCGAATATCAATATGCTTTGTCCGCGCGTGGTACTGGTGTTCTTTCGTGAGCGCGATGGCCGATTTGTTGTCAGAGAAGAGGGTGGTAGGCGAGGAAGGGACAGGCGGCATGGCGTATGAGTCGAAAACCTCGGAGATAAAGGAACGAAGCCAGAGTCCCTCTTTGGAGGCGTGTGTAGCGGCGATGTACTCGGCCTCAGTGGTTTGAAAGAACAACGAGTTCTTGCTGCTTCGAATTCCACGAGACCGCGCCGCCATCAATCAGGTAGATAAATTCCGTGATGGCTCGGTGTTCCTCTTCTTGACTTCCATCCGCATCAACCCAGCCAGTTAACTCACGCGAAGTCTCGCCGTAGATGAGTTCCCATCCCACAGTGCCCTTGAGGTAGTGAATGACGCGTTTTACAGCGTCCCAATGTGCCGGACCGGGGTTCTTCAAGAACTTCGAGGAAAGGGTGACATTCGGGTCCATGGGGATCGAGAGCGGCTTCGCGTCGTCAAGATTGTAACGGCGGAAGTTGGAAGCAAGGTAGGACTTCTGGGAGAGGGATAAGGTGCGTTCCATTCGATTCCTCTTTACCTCAATACCCAACAGCCAGTGAATTTCGCCCAGATCGACAACTTCAACGAATTTGGCAATCCCAGCCTTAACCTCGTTCACCAATGCGATATCTGACGCCCCAATTGTGCAATCATCAACGTGGACGGGGAGAATAATGATCCCAGCATCATTGCGTCGGTAGAAGACCGCCTGGTCTGTGCTGCACCCTGTAAGTCCCAAAGTCTCGCAAATCTCCGCCAGGCGCTGATACCAGCGCCGCCCGCTCTGCTTCAGGCCATAAATCGTCTTGACCAGGTGCAAGACCTTGCCGGTGGAATTGGGATACGGGAAGCCGATGGGTTGGCACATGAAGATGCGCTCGTCGTCGGTGAGTTTGCCGTTCAAGTAGGCACCCTTGAAGTCGATCTGATGAATTTCAAGATCGAGACGAGCGGCCAATGCGAGAATCGTGCGGACGGAACTAAGGCGAGCGACGGGCGCGAACGTGTCAAAGTAGTCAACACCTTCGACCTGGGAGAAACCCTGCACGACAAGGCGCGCTTTGTAGCGTTGAACGCGGCCGGCAGCGTCGCGTTTGATGCGGAAGCCCACTTGTTCCCCACAACATTGGAGTTTTCAGGTAGCGCGTGCGCATCCACAAGCTCCCATGTGCCATTCGCCTCAAGCATCGCTAACTCCTCCTTGATAGCCTTTTCCCAATGCGCCTCCGCGAGGTTGAGTGGCTCAAGCCCTTCGGCCTCACTGGTGTCTGCCACGAGTGCATACTTGATAGCACAGTCCTCGACAAATGTGGTGGTGCGCATGCCGTCTAGAAGACGGCCTCGGTTGCATGCGAGATTGTCAATGCTGCCATCGCCGCGGGCAATGGCTTGCGTGTACTGGCTCGGAACACGAGTGCGGGTGGATCAACGAGGCTCAGGAGTAGGAGGCGAGTCGGGTGGCAGAGATGCAGAAGATGATGGAGTCTCGGAGGGTTCGGAGGGTGGAAGAGGAATGCGCTCAGCCACCGCAGGTGAGTTATTGATGCTCGGAGTGCTTGGAGGAGGATTGTTTAACTTTTCAGAAGCCGGAGGTGCGCCATACTCCCTCTCATTCCCTTCCAGCACCACGAAAGGCGGAAAAATCACGGTGTGTTCCACCGTAACTTTACGCTCCCCGGGCCAATAAATCCGGTGTCCCTGGCTCGTCTCATCCATTCCCATCCAGCGCCCATCCTTCGCACGCCAGTCAAGTTTCGACTGACTGACAACGTCCATCTGCTGATGGACGTGGCACTTACAACCCCACTCGTGCACGTTGGACATGTCGGGAACCTTCCCGTGCACCGCCTCGTACGGTGTCATGCCTTCGTGCGCGCAGGTTGACATGCGGTTCTTCAACCACACAACGTGCCGGATACACACTCCCCACAAGAATTTCGGCAATCCGCTCGCATGCAACAAAGCGCGACCCTTCTCCAACAACACACCATTTACGCGCTCGGCAAGACCATTCGACTCAGGAGTGTCGTGAACGGTAAAGTGCTGCACCGTGCCCTGCGAGTCCAAGTAATCTTTGAACTCCTTGCTCAGGTACTCGCTGCCACAATCAGACTGAATGACCTTGATGATGATGCCGTGGTGAGTCTTCATCCGTGCCGCATAGGCCTTGTATGCCGTGAACGTTTCTGATTTCTTTTTCAAAAATACAGATAGGTCTCACACTTCGCGTCGTCGGTAAAGGTGGTGAAGTAGCGGTGATGGGCAAGGGTTTCAGTACACGATGGGCCCCACACGTCGGAGTGGACAACGTCGTCGTAATTCTCTGCACATCTGCCTTCACAAACCTTCGGCACGGACTTGCGTCCGGTCTTTGCATAGACGCAGGAGTCGCAGAAGAATGGCTTGGCGTCAGCGGAAGGTGGCGCGAGCTTGATTCCGGATACGAGCCCCTTCAAGACAAGGGATTTGGCGGTTTTGAGAGAGATGTGACCAAGAACGCGATGGGGTTCCTGATCGGTAAGTTCGCGCTCGACTGGATTTGCGGAATCATGCTCATGCACAACTTTGTACAGGCCCTTTGAGGATGTGGGAATCGCGCCAACTAGTTCGCCGCGCGGGTCGGTGATGCGGCATTCACCATCGCCAAAAACAACGGTATAGCCAGCTTCATCAAGATGGCCAATGGAGACGAGGGTGCATGCGAGATCAGGTGCAAAAAGAACATTCGTGAGCTCAATTTTCGATTCAGAGTCCCTGTTCAGCACACTGATGGACATATTCCCGCAGGCAGTCGCCGCAAAACACTGATTGTTGGCGGCAGAAAATTCCTTGGGCACAATTGAGGCGAGGTTCGAGACCTCGGCCTTGAAAGGTGAGAGGTGTTGCGTGCATCCCGAGTCGTAAAGCTCCGTGGGTGCTGACATATTCTCTCCAGAAGTCACGGCATCAGTCGTATCGGTGGCGTCCGAATTGTACGGTGCATGGGGAGATCTGTAAGTCTCATCGGATTCCCTCTTGTCGTCGCTGTCGCTCACATCAAGGAGGCCAGGCAGCGAATCGGTAGACGAGTCTGAGTCGCTCCAGTCGAATTCGGAGCACTCATCATCCCAATCCGGTGAGTCATCCGGAAATGGGGTTACTGCACATCCCTGACTAAGGGCGTATTACGAGGGATTATCCTTCTGAACCGGAGGGGTCATTGTTGGACATCATCTGACGTCTTCAGAACTGCCAAGAGAAGGTTGGACTTGGTCGATCTACTAATTGACTAAGAAACCATACTCGGGTACTGGGAAGCGACGGCTACCACAGTTTTTAGACAAATCACTTAAGCGATTCAAAGCGGAACCAGTTGAAGCGGATGGTTACCAAGGAGGGTAACGGTGGGCGGACGAGGAAGTCAGCAAAAGGATGACATATCAACAATATCCCATCATGATTGTTCTAAGCGATGTAGATCTTGACTCATCGCTAAGCTCAGCTCGTTGATGTTCCTTATAAATCTGTTCTGTTTTACTAATCGCTTGATATCCGACAGGAGCTCATCAGCTAGCTGCCATACCACTAGTCATATACCCTGAACCCTGCCGCACGTTTGTATCTGTCTAATTTATATTTAGAATCCTGTAAAGTATTTAAGTGGATAGTTATGGGAGGGACGCCAGTGAATCTCACCCTACCTGTTGGACGTGAAGTTACTAGACTTCACACTTAACCGGTTGAGTAGGCATTCATTCAGAGACACCCATAAGCTATACCAAGTTTTGTTTGTTTTCCCTGTTTGAATATTATCTGTGTGGGATTTGGATCTTTATAAACGGCGCGTGGACATATTGGATAAACGGAACAGACACGTGGAATATAAGGAAACGGATCGGACTTGACAATTGGTTGTAATCTCACAAGGATTAGCAATCACAGATACTATTGGAATAAGGATTCATAAGAATCACTTGTGTTTCGCATCGGAGTACTACCTCCAAACCTAGACCCACATCATACAAAACCGTTGAACATAAAATCTCGTCTGTCTATCCGCGATTGCGCCTAGAACAGATTTGAGCAATTTATCTATATGATTTGTAGACCTATAAAGTCTTGCTTCCCAAAGAGAACTAAAGTTCAAATTGCCATAATCTATACTGGATTGGAACCCCGAACTTGCATGAGGATTATAGTGTCTGAGTTGTTGTAGTCACATTATCGAACCGCGTATTCATTTTACAAGGTTTGGTTTGTGGTTATTTCACCGCTAGCCCCATAGTCACCATTTCATCGGCACATAAGTTGTTCAGGCAACAACAAATCCCGAGGAGATCTCCGCGCTCTGCATCCCGGCCAATCTCCAGTGGGATTCGAAGCCGTCCAAATGACCCTTGCAAACCTCGCATTCCCCACGCTGCTGTCTGCCGATACGAAAGCAGTTCCCTGTTGAACGCCACAATCAACTTGTTGTGAGCAGAAAATTCAGCATGATTTCGCAGCCATTGGATTTTAGCCGTGGGAATCGTCCAAAGGGTGGCTAGAAGGAGTTGAAGGCCGAATGTGATGTATCGGGAAACCGTGGTAGGTATTAATGTAAAGATCTGCTGCAAGCTGATCTCACGCATGGTTGAGTTTAGATAATGTAGGAGCAGCCCGAGAGCTCCAGGTCCATCAAGGGATCGTGCACCCAGACGTGTCTTCCCAGAACCAAGTAGCTCTAATGTCGAAAATCAATGCATCGGATCGCTCAAAGCAAATAGTAGCTAATACCTGCTGATACGTAAGTCAATCTGACACTCACATTGACCTTAAAGTGAATGTCTTCGAGATATAGGCAGGCTATATTGAGAGGAGTTTAATCATAGGTTGTGACGCTGTAGCCCTTATGATGAAGTGCGACATTTTATCAATTGACGTGAACAAGTACGCAAAACAAGTGACAGTACCCTATTTGACCGAAATAAAATTATTGTTTATTGTATGCCGTGAATATGGAGAGTGTGAACATCAAGCGTAATCAAGAGTCTAATCGTGGATTGAATAACAGATGGACTGAACGGATTTGAACCGCTAAAGACCAGTATTCTCATGAATATCCAGATATCGGCTGCGAAATTTCCATCGATGCAAGTAGGAAGGAAAAGACGCTTCCATTCTTGAGTGAAAGCAGTAGATAATCGGTCCCTTGCAGTTCTGTTCAAGCCCTTATCCACGCACTAAAAACCATTATGATATGATCTGTGACTGAATATCTGTTCAAAATATACAGAACAGGGGTGCTCGTCCTTCGATTCCATAATCTCTTGAGTAACGTACAAAAGAGTTGTCCATATCTCACTCAGTTCTGCACCTTTCCACCTGAAACCGAGCTAGAACTTCTGGAAAAATTCAAGCGCAATTAGTGATTGAGCTAGATTGGTGATAATATCCTATTTCTGAATGCACCCAAAGTCCTGCTCCTCTGGCGAGATTTCCACCTACCGGGCTCAAATCAGATCCAATGGGTCTAGATTTTTGAAAGGGCCTCTTTGTAGTAGTTACAAAGAATGCTGTAGATCTAATTCTGTTATATCTCTTCCTGAAACACCTCCTACCTTATTTGTTGTTCAAATGTCTCTAAATTTAAATATTGATCCCTGCACAGACAGTTTACGCATCTTACCTCTATGACGTCCTTTGAAATTATTATAAGCTGGCCCTTGCAAAATTCAGACCCATTGGACCTGATTTGAGCCCGGTAGGTGGAAATCTCGCCAGAGGAGCAAGACTTTGGGTGCATTCAAATATAGGATATTATTACCAGTCTAGCTCTATCGCTAATTGCGCTTGAATTATTCCAGAAGTTCTAGCTCGGTTTCAGGTTGAAAGGTGCAGAACTGAGTGTGAGTAGGCCAGCCATCAACAATCTCAGCAACTTCCGAAGTCTTGTGTATGGAGGACTGTCACAGCCACAGCCTTATGTTGCGCGTCTGATTTCACACGGATGTGTACCTTTTCTCTTGGTCTACATAATCAACATATTTTCCAACCCCTCAGTTGGGCAGGCCCTTCCCCCCTTTCATAACATGATTGATGGACTCCAGTTGACGTGAACAAGTACGCAAAACAAGGGACAGTACCCTATTTGACCAAAATAAAATTATCATTGCTAAATGTAATATTACCGTTTCTCGTATGCCGTGAATATATAGAGAGTATGAACATCAAGCTTAATCCAGAGTCAAGGCCAACTAATGTGTGGAATTGGGGATGCAAAAAAAGAAAAAAATGATGGACTGAGAAGATTCGAACCGGCCTCATCTCGGTGAATTACATAATCACTAAATACATTAGATCGAGCTCTTAAAAAGACTTCAGAAATCTAATGAACACAGCCACTATTTTATTACCTCGTTGAAACGCACTGATAAAGTTTTGCCAACTCAAAATACTGGTTCTGATTGATGAAAAGAACGATCACTTTACTATGTAAAGTACTCGTAATAATGTCGCTTCTTGCTTCCGTCCCTCGGTTTGTTGAGATTTCATGCGTGAATTAATGATCATCCTCCTTGCACGAGGTTTTTTCGCCCCAAAATATCGAAGACCGCTTTGGGTCACGCAATGCATTGTTTGTACGACAACTTCAGCAGGTAATTAGGTGTAACGACGGATTTGTAAGTCCAAGAAATGAATGTATGTATCAATGTCCACCAGAATCACTTGGCACCCCCAGTGTTCGGAACAGAAGAGGGGCCATCAACCGAACTCTCATCAATCTCGAAGGAGCTGTGGAGATCAACGGCGTAGTCGGAAGGAGAAGAGGAGCGAGGAAGCGACCGGTGCCCAGAGGAGGAAGAGCTGGGGTTGTGGTTCTCCTTCTCCGAGTCGTCACCGTCTGGGAACCATTGAGTACAACCACCGCCCTCTGGATAAATCCTCTCACATCGGATGTGGCCGTCAACACGAACAAGGTCGGGATATTCCTCCGCAATATACTGTGCACGGCTGCGATGTTCCCCGCCCCCGCCGAAACCCCCGCGCTCAAACATCTCGAGCCTGAACTCGGCATGATCGCGAGCGCGCTCAACCTCCGCGAGACGATTGCGAAGGTTTTCGTAGCTGGCCTGGGTGTCGCGGAGCTGCTGGTTGACGGCGAAAAACTGAGTGGCTTGAAATGATCGCTGTGCATGCTCGTCTTGAAGCGACTGCTGGGTTTCGGGATCGGATGCTTTGGCAAGTTTGTTGACAAGCTCAGGTGCATTGAGACGAGAGTTATGACGGAGGGGCGGAGTGGGGGCACGATGAGCGACTGCGGTGTGGACCTTCAAAGCGATGGGGTGAGATTCGGAGGATGTACAAGAGGAGGTGGACATACCTTGGCAGGGGCAGGGCCAAGGAGCTGCCCCTGTAGTACCATTATAATGTGCACTGGATTATCCAGAGGTGCACAATGTATTGTACCTGGCTCCAACCAGGCCTAGTGCACATTATAATATGCACCCTGCCCCGTCTATCCTCGGCATCTGACTGCCAGTTCCGGCATCAATGGCATAAGTATTTCTTATTTGTACCTGCTTATATACCTTCTTTATTGGGCTACACATTGATCAACAGCACCTGCCTGTCAATCAACACTATAACAACAATTGATGGAAAGTTTCCAGGCATGTACATCAACTTTGCCATCATTTATCGCCGGCTCTGGGAATTTATTTTGCATTTTGCGCAATAACCAGGGGGTCTCTTGCAAAACTGTAAATACAGCCAAATAGCCCTCGGCCGGCTCTACAACTTTGATTTTGAGTCTATTTTTAGCCAACTTCATCATTTATTGCCGGCTCTGGGAATTTATTTTGCATTTTGCATTTTGCGCAATAACCAGGGGGTCTTTTGGAAAACCATAAATACAGCCAAATAGATCTCGACAAGCTCTACAACTTTGATTTTGAGACTGTTTTTAGCCAACTGCCTTTTTTGACCACTACGCTTTTGGCCCAAAAAGGAAATTCCAGCGTTTTCTGCCTCCCTAGCTTAATTCTTGACCATTTTGGATGATCTAACCAGATAGACCTATAGATTTGTGGTCTTTAAAGCCACCTGGGACACAGTATAGCCTATTAGAGAACAATACTAGGGTGAAAATAGCGAAAATTGTTAAATTACATTCTGATCAAGATATCTTAGGTATATACCCTTGTAAATGACTCATGGACACACCACATTGTTTCTTTGGGCTGAAAAGACATTCCTCAGATAGGTGATCTGGTGCTAATAAATAAAAACATGCGCATTTTGGCTATACAAAGAAAATCAATTTGGACCTTACTATGCACTCCTCCATCATGTGAGGCCTTCCCAAAGACAGCATTTGGACGTTTCTCATGTATATGGGATAGAAAAGTAAGTAATGCACACCTGGAACAGGGAACACTCCATGGTACAGGGTGATCTTCTTGTGAGTGCTTGTCCACCATGTTCTGGATGCCACAGGGTCATAAACAATGTTCTGAATATTCTTTCCAGTCTAACTGAGCTACATGAATAGTTCTGAATCAAAAAGAGCGCCCACACAGTGAGGGGAACTCCAAGAGTGTCTATTGTCACTTTTTGCTTATTTTGTGAATAGGGCGCTATGGAGACCAGATAGGGCAAAATGAACACCACAGATGAAATCAAACAGTCAAAATACACCGGATTATGCTTTATTTGAAGCATTTTGGTCAAGTTTTGGCCAGATGGTGTTTTGAGCTATGGTGAGCATATGGTCTGAAAACTTGCTCTTGAACCCATATGCTCGGAAGCAGCATTCAACCAAAACCTAACCAAATCACTTGAGGTAAAGTATAATCTGGTGTATTTTGACTGTCTGATTCCATTTCTGATCTTTATTTTGCACTATCTGGCCTACATAATGCACTATTCATGAAACAAGCAAAAAGTGTCAAATCACACTGTTGAAGTTTGCTATCAAATATTGTCACAAATTCTGGCCCAGAACTATTCTTGAGGCTCACTTAGACTAGTATTAAGTGTTTTGACAGTAGGTTTGACCCCATGGCAGCCAGAACATAGTGAACAAGTACATCCAAGAAGGTCACCCTAAACCATGAAGTGTTGCTTGTTCCAAGTATTCATGGCCTACTTCTCTATTACATATAGATGAGACAAGTTCAAATGGCGAGTTTGGGGAGGTCTCACATGATGGAGGAGTGCATAGTAAGGCCAAAATAGATTTTCTTTGTACAGCCAAAATGCGATGTTTTTAATTATTAGCATCTGATAACCTATCTGAGGAATGTCTTTGCAGTCCAAAGCCACAATATGGTGTGTCCATGAGTCATTTGCAGGGGTATATACCCAAGATATCTTGATCAGAATGTAATTTCACGATTTTCACTATTTTCACCCTATTATTGTTCTCTAATAGGCTATACTGTGTCCCAGGTGGCTTTAAAGACCACAAATCTATAGGTCTATCTGGTTAGATCATCCAAAATGGTCAAGAATTGAGCTAGGGAGGCAGAAAACGCTGGAATTTCCTTTTTGGGCCAAAAGCGTAGTGGTCAAAAAAGGCAGTTGGCTAAAAACAGTCTCAAAATCAAAGTTGTAGAGCTTGTCGAGATCTATTTGGCTGTATTTATGGTTTTCCAAAAGACCCCCTGGTTATTGCGCAAAATGCAAAATGCAAAATAAATTCCCAGAGCCGGCAATAAATGATGAAGTTGGCTAAAAATAGACTCAAAATCAAAGTTGTAGAGCCGGCCAAGGGCTATTTGGCTGTATTTACAGTTTTGCAAGAGACCCCCTGGTTATTGCGCAAAATGCAAAATAAATTCCCAGAGCCGGCGATAATTGATGGCAAAGTTGATGTACATGCCTGGGAATTTTCCATCAATTGTTGTTATAGTGTTGATTGACAGGCAGGTGCTGTTGATCAATGTGTAGCCCAATAAAGAAGGTATATAAGCAGGTACAAATAAGAAATACTTATGCCATTGATGCCGGAACTGGCAGTCAGATGCCGAGGATAGCCAGGGCAGGGTCCATATTATAATGTGCACTAGGCCTGGTTGGAGCCAGGTACAATACATTGTGCACCTCTGGATAATCCAGTGCACATTATAATTGGGGTACAGGGACTGGTGGGCCAAGGATCTCCTCAACGCTGTCGTCCAAAGAGACAGCATCGAAGTCAGAGTCATCGACACCACAAATGCCGACGTGCTCATTGATCATGCGGTCAATGTGCTTCGCCTTCTTGATCTCGGGTGATCAGTGTGGGGCTCCTGTGGGCTTCTTCTTCTTGACGAGCTGCAAAAATATAAGGTGACATAGATAGCGAATGAAAGTAAACAAGCACCTGCTTGAACTTCGATTCCAAGGATGCAGCATCGCGCTCGGGCCGTCCACACTCCTTCGCCCATGCTTTGTGCCCTTTTGCAAGCTCCTTCCAGCCCCTGCCGCCAATAGGAAGCTTGCTCTCGGCGAGGACGAGGAGCTTGTCGACGTCGTTGGGAGCAAAGTTTGAGGAGCCTTTGCGACGACCACGCTGCTTGGGTGCTGGAGCCGTGTCGCTGTCACTGTCAGAGTCGGAAGAGTGGGCGCATTTCTTCCCCTTCTTGTCTTTCTGACGAGCACCAGCGACTGTGATAGCAGGTTTGAGCCCACGCGACTTGGCGATGTTGGCAGGCTCAAAGTCGGAAATGTCGTCTTCGTGGGGAAGCGGGACGAGGCGAGGATTGATGTGGTGAGCGCCGGTGCTGGGACCAGGTCCAAACGTTGAATTGAATGGCGCCAAAAACTGGTAAATATGGATCAGTTGACAGGGAGACAAAGAAGGTCGACTCATACCTGGTTTGCTTGAGCTGAAGCGCCGATGCTAGAAGTTGGATTGGCGGGCTGTGGAGGTGGCTGGGCTGTCTCAGAGAGATGTGTGTCCTGAATGGAGTCAAACATACAAAGTGCGAGCTGCCGATCCAGGTTCCATCTGCACTGCGGAACCAAGGACGTCCGCTGGCATCGTAATGAATACCAGGGGGCGAAGCTGCAGCCATGGACGACTGAGCAGAGGTGCCGGCTGGAGGAACACTGTTGGCTTGCACAGGCGGACGAGCGTCCCGGGCGGTCAGGATTTGGCTGAAGGGAGGGAGTGTAGGGTCGGACATTGGCGAGAAGAAAGTAGAAGAATGAGATAAAAGGATTGTGGTGAACGAGAAACGAGACTCGAACAAGGAGTGAGCACTGAGGGTGGGCGTATAAGTAGTGCTGCTCGTCCGCTTGGAGTAAATCTTTTAGGCTTTGGCGTCGAGAGGGAGCATTGGGACATCTGCCAAATGTCAGCAGAGAACAAAAGAATGTGCAAGGCAACGCACGATGCGGCCCTACAGCACCCCACATCTTATACAACAATTTGGAGCTGTTCGCCTTCAAGGTTTGGTTGCTGGAAATATGGATAAATTGTGGCCGTATTAAGTAGCACCATGACGCTTACGAGCTGCAGCGTCACCGAGTTGACCGATTTGGGGGACGGGAGCACCAGGGTTGTCGCTCGACAGCGGAAGCGCTGTTGAGACGCTGTAGTCGCTGGTGTTGGAGCGTGTTTGACTAACACATGCGCAGGATGCACGGCCCGGAGTGGCCGCTGACGAGTGGCGGCGTCGAAAACGTTCAAGACGTGTTATTCAGCGAAAGAGAAGTCTGAAGAGGGGGTAGCGACCTCCCCTCCAGATTAAACTTGAATTCAAGTCTGGAAGAGGGTCGAAAATATTCTAACAGAGATCTGGGCCCGATGGGGCCCATCAGGGAAACCTTCCCCTGATATTTTTGCATAATTTGTGAAACATTTCGACACAATATGCGAAAATATCTCGAGTTGCACGAGTGAGCATAATTATGCCGAAATAGGACCTCCGCCCAGGGATTCTGATAATTTGTGCTAATTTTGAGCGAAATTGCACGCAGGTTTCTTCGAATCTTGTGCCGCTTTCTTGACCTCGAGCACGATAGAAAGTAAAATAGATATATTGGATACGAAACTACATGATACATAAAATTGTAATACGTTCTGTTACTGTTTCCCACTATCAGCATAACAACTATTATGTTGTGAGCGAGTGTAAAACAGGCAAATGACACGACTCCACCTGAGCGCCATGACACCATGGTTGGGACTGGACTCAGGAAATCATAGTCCTGCATGATAGGTGAGTTCAAAGAAAAGAGGATGCGAGCGCGCGCGTACTTGCCTTCAAATAAGATTATAAGAACAAGGTTTGGACTCGAGTCCGGCGTGGTGCGTGGTGCGATTACCCTAGACGGCGGAGGAGATGCACGAAACAACGATGCTAAAGGAGGGTTCGTGTATGGTGACGGTGGAAACCGGCGGCGCGGGCCATGAGGCACAGTAACAGGCAATGACTGCGCAGATGTTGCGCAACGTCACCCACGATCAGGAAGCCGGGAGTGAGCAGTCCGAATCGGGTTTAACGGAACCACCGGCTGCGGGGGATCAGTACGCGCAGAGAAGCAAAACGAGTGCGTGTTCACACCTTGTCAAGAACTTGAAGAGATGGGGTGCGCGCTGAAAGATGTGTGGGTCATAGTAAGCAGGGAAGACCACCATGTTGTACACACCTGGTCTGCACAACTGCATTCGACAGCAAGTCTGCGAGACATCCCGAAGCGCATGAAAGACACTGTTTCGAGGGTAATTGAGATAGGGACATGAAAAAGGAGGTAACTCACCAGTTTCTACCATAGAACAATGCCCGGAGACTCCAGAGGAGATTGCAGAGAGATGGTGGGAGAAGGGAAGAAAGCGATGGGGATCAAAACAAACCATCTTCGACACGTCACGGCTCACCTCATGTTTCAGAGGATCGGCCGATCGGATTTGATGGCCTGAATCACGTACAGCTTAGGGACGGGTCAATCTGACTTGAAGAAATTCTCACCAAGTTCTGAATGGTTGGTTATTCCATTATGCTCACTGCAGGCCATCATTTTGGTCTATGTCGGAGTCTAGTGTTACATCAACTGTACCACTAATTGTAATCATTCGGCGAGTCGTTCCTGATCCTCCAGACTTCCACATTGTATTTCCCAGACGAACGTCCGCCGTTGGTGTGGTAATTGGGTGTCTTCGTCGCGTGAAGGTTGATACGCGAAATCGGCTGTGCGAATGTTTCAAAGCATGCAAAGTGCCATGCTAGGGCCCGGGATTGAACCTGCAAGGTCCTTGCCACGTTGTGTTCCCAAGTTCTGAATGCCCGCCTCGGAGTATGCCTTTCTCCCAAGTGCGGAATATTTGTACCCGTTGAGTGGAGATCTCGTATCACCATGCCAAACAGTTGCTCAGCACTCTTTGCCAATCCGGAGACTGGGTTGCACGACTACATTACTTACTACTGAAGTGGCGTAGTTCAACACGGTTCTGAGGACCTTTAAGATCCTCCGAGTTTTACACAGATTTGTCGAGATTATCTGGGCACCTCCGGAAATATGCTCAAATGTGGAGAATTTTGCTCAATGTATGCCTAAATATCGAAAATTATCAAAAGTTGAGGGTGCCAAAGATATTTTGCACAAAAATAGCAGAATTTTTCCAAGGAGGTTTTTCCTGATGGGTCCGGACAGGTGTCATGTCATTGCGGTGATCCTGCGGTTTTAGACCTCAAAGTATTCGAAAACACAGAAAATGCCTTATGGAAAGTCAACCATTGTGGGCAGCGCGCTACATACTTCGAGCAAACTTTGCGCGAAATTTACCGCAAAGTTGTAAAAAATATCTGGCGAGAAGATATTTCTGCTCATTTTTTACAACTTCGGAAACTACTTAGGCATATTTTCAAACATTTTGCGCAAAAATATGCGAAAATATCAGGGGGAGGTTTCCCTGATGTCCTGGCTCTCACCACGACGAGTTGATGGATCCCCTCACGGACGGTCAGCTCAGTGTTCGAGAAAACACCAATGATCCCCACTTTCCTCAGGAACTCGTCGACCAGGTGCTTAGGGAACTCGACCCCTCGAATTTGTTCGATTCCCGCACTCTCCGTACCTGCGCGCTCGTCTCTCATACCTGGTTGCGGCTGAGCCGCGCCGTTTTGTTCTCGTCGATATTCCTCATCCCATACAACAATAAGGGACTCAAAGCTTTGACGGCAGCGACCATTCGCCCCTACGTCCGACATTGAGGTCGTCAATCACCCGCATACCGAGACCAATCTGGCGCACCTCCTCGCTCAGTTCCCTGCGCTTATGACTCTGTGGCTGGTGATGGACCCGATAGATTCCGCAATCCAGATAATAGCGCTCCAAGTGCAGTACCAGTTTGCCCGCCAGCAGGAACGGGAGCGCAACGCAGGCGTGCACCGCGCGGATACCTCCCGCCTCTTCCGTGGCCGCCATATTGTCATCCGAGTCGAGGAGCCCATGACCAAACCTTCTCCCTTTGTTATCCCAGAGCACGTACCGCTCTCGACACTCCGCATCGTACACCTCGCCTACTCATTGCACAACGCCAAAGTCTTGGCCTTGCTTTCACCGCCGGCGCTTGACGCCCTCCATCTCACCGTGCGCGAATCTGATCCGGAAGCAGTACACGCGTCCCTGCGCGCCGCAGGCTCATCTCTACGCGTGCTCGTGGTGGACTTCCCCAACGACCTTCGCATCGGGCATACGACGACGGCGCTCCACACGACGCTGTGCGTTTTACGGCTCCGCGCCCACACCAGCCCCTAGAAATCCCTCCCCTATACATAAACCCTCCCTCATACATGTCCCGCTCCGGACTCATATCCGCCGCTGCACGCATTCTGGAAGACGTGCTGATCGCGCCCAATCTCGAGGAGTTGATCATCGAGAGCGAGGTCCCGGATGAACATGCGATAGATGCGGTACAAAGGGACGCAGCGCAGGTGGGGCTCGATCGAGTGCTTCGGACGCTACCTCTCTTCAGGACGTTGCGACTCAGTTTGTGAGGAGAGATCTTCTGCACGGCAAAACTGGAGCGCCGGTATTATTCCCCTATACATAATTCTTTCTCCCCCTCTTGAATCCTCTTTGCAATCTCTCTCGGTTCAGTGTTCGTGTCGTGAAGCTTCATCCCAATACTTGTTGGAACTCGTAATCTCCTAAACCTTCTGGGGCTGAAGAGTACGGTAATTTTCAAGGCATCGATGGGCCTGACTGAAATGGTAAGTCCAGTCCCTCCCGGATTTTTACCTGGACGTGCGCGTGCGCATGCGCGGCTACTGAAAACACCGAACAGTTACAATTGCCGGGGACCCGCGTCTGGGAAACCGAACAACCCGTTCAAGAAACAACGCGGTCCCTTCCTCCGCGGCCGCGACTTCTTTGATAATCTTTTCGTTCACCCCATCCACTTCCTCTTCGGCACAACGAGTGACGGCTCCCACTCAGTAGAGAACGATGACCGAGGTTACGGCGGGCCCGCTGGCCTAGAGCTAGCAGGAAATCGATCGACGCGGTTCAACTACCCTGTTCAATGATTGAACCACACGCGGAAACCAGCGTCCCATCCCTTCTTACCACGGGAATTTCTGGTCATCACCATCTACTTCACATAACTTGACAAAGACGACGCTCCATTGTAAGATTCACGCCACTTCACAGACACGGTCCTACATATATATGTATGATCTCTAAAGAAGGGTCGCGCCAATGAAATTTGCGACATCCGGGGTGATGGGGATGAGTTTTGTTCCGTCGGTCCATGTCTACAACACATGCCATTAGTTCTAGCTTTGACCTCATTCTTTAAGTCGGAAACTCACGCAGACGACCTTGGCTTCGGCTGAAGACGATGAACTCCGTGGTTAGCAAACACAGTCACGGAGGGATTGATATTAACCACGCACTATCGGCGTTGTTGCCCGAGAAGTCACCCGGTTCAACCAAGCTCGAGACGAGGCTCAAGCCAGGGTTAGGGAGGCCGTTGGTGTTGAACGGCGGCCAGAGGGTGCACACATCAGTCCAACTGCGATGTTGTATAGTCAGTTTCAGTTTCTCATTGCAGGTAGATTATTTGGATTGGTGCTTACGCGTCCGTGAAAGCATCTATGCCGTCGACAGATGGAATTTGGACGAGCAGTCTGTCGTCGACTGCCGGAGCGCTGTGACCGAGCTGACCGAGGGCCGCAACGAAAAGAGGGAGAAGGAGCGTGAATTGCATTGTGTGCTCGTTGGGAAATTGAACTGAGGCTGGTGGTTCATCGAGCGCGAACTTTATACGGGCTGAACACCGGGGCATTCTTCACCGAGTTTGCAGCCGCACACAGACCATGCGCATGAGTTGTAATGGCCATGGTTACATGTTTGGTCTCATATGCTGATCCACCCCAGATCACGGACCGTGGTGCTTGTTGTCGTCTTGTGCTCCCATCGGCATCGATTGATGCCTCCGTCCATGTGGCGAACGTAGATTACTAGATATCAATAGCTCTGCGCTCTCGACGTCGATCATTCGTGGGCGTCAATGAATGAAGATCGGCGGTCCTTGACTCTCTAAGGAGACACAACAAGAGAAACCACTAGGCGTCTTTTTGCGGCCCGTTGGCACCTGATTCCCGCACTCGGATAACGTAGCGAACCGCGGACGTTGCGCGGGTGTCTTATCTACGCCGACGGTGCGTCGGGCGGATAAGCAAAGGTATTTTGAAAGTGCTGCGGAGCGAAAACGGATCCCTGCCAGATGATTTTCGGTCAAGCCGTCCCTTTGCCGTCCCTCGGTATCTTCTGCCGCGCGAAACCGAACGGGCGGCGCGATCACTGGATCAATGACACCAGACAGCCTGTTCACATGCCAAAATTTAACTCTCCTTCCGCCAGCGATGATCTCGACTGCCCGCCCAAAACCAAAGGCCAGGATCGAGTCAGTTCTCTTCCCTGGTTCATAGGGTCAAACTAACTTCCTCCAGCGACCCTTTCCACCACCTCGCAGGACCCTTCACCCCCGACTCGCCAGTGACGGCGCCCACACCGTCATCCACCGCGGGCCCCAAGCCGTCCATGGCGTCGTCTACGTGCATCAAGCCAGAAGACGTCTCGCCCTGACTGTGATGGGCCGTCTCCCCCGCCTCCGCCGCCCGCGTTCTCGCGCTACCCCCTCTCCTCGCGCTCCCGGCGCATTATCTCCTCCCATATCTCCGCCCCTTTCTCCCAACTCGACTACAATCGATAGGAAACCCATTCACACCTTTTTTCCTCCTCTCCCACCTTGCCCTGACGCCTGAGCGGGTTACCGCATCGATGACGAACGAGGCGTTTCTGGAGGCCGGCGGGAAAGTGTACGTCAAGGGGCTCGGCGATCTCCTCCTCGTGGCGTACTCCATCGTCCTATTCTCCCTTCTGCGGCTGCTATTCACGCACTACGCCTTCCCCGCCCTCGCAAGACGATACGGGATCCGGAAACCGGGCAAGCTGGAGCGGTTCGGGGAGCAGGGGTACGCCATGGTGTATTTCGCGGTGTTCAGCGTGTGGGGCATAGTGCGTCTATTTTTCCCTCAGTCCCCTGTATCTCACTGATTGGACTGCTCGCTACGCTACCCAGTACAACATGTCCACCTCGCGCACCTGGTGGTTCCAAACCGAGTACATCTGGCGCGACTATCCGCACAACCACCTCTCCGGCGCCATGAAGGGCTACTACCTCTTCCAAATTGCTTATTGGCTCCAGCAGTTCCTCGTGCTCATCCTGGGACTGGAGAAGAGAAGATCGGACCACTGGGAGCTGGTAATCCACCACGTTATCACGGTGTGGATGGTCAGGTGCGTATTCATCTCGGGAGAGACGGCGACCCGAGCTCACGCTTCGACAACTGGTCGTACGCCATGCACGTCACCCTCCTCGGCAACGCGGTTTTCGTGAGCATGGATCTGCCGGATGTGTTACTGGCAGTGCGTGCGCTTTCCTTTTTTGCTCTATTAACTATTGAAACCTCCACTCCGCACAGTTCTCCAAACTCCTCAACTACCTCCAACTAGACCGTGCCAAGGTCGTATCGTTTGCGGTATTCGTCGTTGGGTGGACGTGAGTCCTCCTTCCCTTTCTCCCTCCCTACGTCCCTTTCTCTCTCGTCCGTTCTTTCCGCGTTTTTGGTTATTTTAGTCTCGTTCACTTTTTTCGAGTTTAAAGGGAGTTTACACAAGGCTAATCGTCGAGTAAGCAAGATTACTCCGATTTCCTTTTACAACTCCCCCTCACGCTCTTACCTCTAATGTTGTAAACCCTCTATGGTTGTAAAAGAGTACGCTCCTCTCCACCCCTCGGGTCCCAAGTGAGAGTCGCAGCTGTGAGCACTCCCATTTCCTTGCACTTATCCCGGGATTTTCTGACGCGTGCTTGAAGCGAGCTCGCTTCGGGTCACCGGATCCCGACGCATCACATATATCTGGCTTGCGCGGGAATACGCCTCTTTGGCTTATCTCACTGCCTTGCCAGGTATGCGATCCTTGGATTATTTCTAGATTTTTATCTCACTGCGTTACCAGAGTATAGATCGGTCAATAATTTTCTTGTTATATTGAATACAATTCGTATTCCATCTATACATCATGAATCATGGCGGAACGCCGCCAGCAGCTCTCCAGACAGTTCGCGAGCGACCTACAAGAGACGGTGGAAGTCTTCCGACGTGGGCAGTACACTCGACAACAAGCCGAGTCTCGCCTCCAGGCTAGCATCCAACAAGCCTCGGCTGCGCTCCAAAGGCAGTATGGTGCCGAGCACCTCCAACCGTACATCCAACAACTCGATGCCCATGAGCGCAACATGGGGCAAGCACAAGGACGACACGGACCTGCTACCCAGCGCGGATTGGGCACCATCGCTACTGATGCGCCTCAGCGTCCCGTTAATCGACCGAATCCAAATCAGCTCCCCCCGATCGCTGACTGGTTTCAACCTGGAGGACACGCAGCCGCTCCAGGGCACCGTCGTGGACGATCCCCACATCGGCGCAACTCTCGATCTCCCCCTCGAAGGAGACCGCTCACGCCTCCACATCGAGGACGATCGCTTTTCCTTCAATTCGCACCTGCTGGGAGAAGAGATTCACCTTCCCCTGGTGGACATGGACGTAGACCACCGCGATCCCGATCCAATTCCGGACACCGACGCCGTCGCTCTCGTTCCTCGCGTCATCACAGGCGTCGGCGACACCATAGTCGTAGCTCCAGCAGTGACTCCGACCGCTCCAGCTCATCCAGGAGCAGTAGTCGAGACACGCGTAAACACAAGAAACCTGTGGTGCTACAGTGAATTTCATTCTTCCTATAGCCTCGGGGTCTTCCAACCTTACATCTGTTGTCCGTACTTCAACATTGGAGTGGAGCTGGAAGGAGAGAACTCAACATCGGGCTAGACTGTCAACCAGAATCGGATGAACCGAAACGAGGTTCCCTCCAGACCTCCCTCCTTTGGCCTGACGGCATATCCAAGTTCGTTTTTCAGTACTTTATTCCAATTTTCGAGTTTTTTGAGCTCATTCTCAGCTTTAAAATTCATGTAGAGGCCCACTGCGTGGTGCAACCGCTCGCCGCGGGGGCCCACTGCGTGGAACTTGGAAAAATATTTTAGGGCGTGTTGCTTAATTCGAAGCTTAATCCGTGCTGGCAGCGGAGGTCTAAAATCTTTTGATGTGCCGAGCTGTCGAGTCCCACTAACTAACGCGAGTTCCACGGCGGCCCTTAGCCGAGGGTGCCATTAGCCGAGGTTAGCCGAGTCCCACTCCTATCAAGCGAGACTTCGCCGAGTTCCTTGAGTTCCACTCCCACCAAAGTCGTCATTCCTCGTCGTGTCTTTGTAGGTGCGAATTTACTGGACAAGACAGGCATAGCGGGGGATATGATACATTACATTGTTCTGGAGGAGAACAACGCCGTGATGTATTGAATGCTCTCGTGAGAACAACGCCATGATATATGTATGTATTTATGGATTTTGGGATGGAATGAAATGGAATAGATACCCAACACAGCGCAACGAAGAGTGCCAAAATACAAATGATCATCATCATGGTCGCAGTGGGATTCCACCCACGATAAACCCAGACAGTAACCCTAGTACTACATTAGACTCGTAACCAGTCTGCCTACGCCGTTCTAACAAGGCGGGCTTGTTGCCGTAGGCAGACTGGTACTTCTCGGATGTGTCAATCGAGCTGGGGCAGAGTTTGAAATTAACACCGGGGGCAAAAGCCGGTGCACCTGGATTCCAGGTGCCTCCGAGGCATGTGGTCCGAAGGTTACAATGTGGAATACAAAAGGCCTACAAAGGTCCTTAGGTCAACAAAGAACAGACAAAGGAGGGACAAAGGACAGGCAAGATTTGCTGGGTGGTGAAAATCCTGCCTGCCCTTTGTCTCACCTTTGTTAATTCTTTGTCCACCCAAGGACCTTTATCGGTCTTTTGTCCACCAGTTCACAACCTGCGGAGAACATGCCCCAGAGGCACCTGGAATCCAGGTGCGTCGGCTTTTACCCCCGGTGTAAGTTAGTGAGGCCGATGACGCAATGATGCAATGAGCTGCGGCAATTCCGGAGATCACGGTCCGAAGTTGATCGCCACTAAAACTACCCTCAGGTTTTACGGTGTTCTGTCCCACAAATACAAAATGTAAGGAGGCAAAATTGGAGGGATACAATTTTCATTCATTTTCCCCGCTTCAACCAAAAAATAAGCTTCAAAATTGAGCACAAAATGAGTAAGATTTTTAAAAGGTCACTTGAATTTCAAACTCTGCGACAGCCCTTTTGGCGGCTCCGAGAAGTACCAGCCTGCCTACGGCAACAAGCTCGCCTTGTTAAAATGCCGTAGGCAGGCTGGTTACGAGCCTAGTACTACATCAGCTGCATGGTTTCTATCTCGAACCATTCGTTCTACGACCGATGTTGAGAGAGCATGAGCGGTGTAGGAAATACAGGAGCGATGGCGGGATCAAGGAATGATCTCTGCGAACGACCTTTATCTGGACAGCAATGAAATAAAATACCATGGATGGACCCCAACTGCATGGCCGAGGGAGGACAACTGTCGTAAGACGATTGACAATTTCGGATTCCCTCATGAGAACATTGCGGATCCTCGACACTTATGATTCAAATTAAGAATCGGACATTAAAACTGGGCCAGGGAAATTTTATTGTTCACTGATTCAATATTTTCGCAAGATGAACAGTACACACCCGATTTTGCACGCGTGTCAAAGGAAATTCAACACTACACATTCAATCGTTCTACAAGCACTGGCAGCTGCGTTTGATTCTCAACACTCGGTGCGGGGACGACGCCGGCCTTGCGCCATCTAATACGTGGGTCTGGCACCGAAAACTTGAACGCGCGCAATAGAACGCACGCGACAATCTCTGTCCAGGAAAATACATCGAAGAGTCTCAATTGATGCGATAAACACACTCACTTATTTCAAGTTCCGCGAATTTGAAACCACTGCAACTTGGGGGGAGGCCGATGCTGGCGCACGGCATAACTCGTACTTTACTTTTTGTCTACTTATTCTTATGTTTTTTGTTGCTAATTTGTACATTTGGTATTTGCCTTCCAGCTATCCACAATACCCCAGCCGCTTCTCAACGGTGTTAAGAATCGTATATGTATTTCCAAGTCAATGAATACGCTGTCCAGCTTGAAAAGAAGGTTAATTGTTCCAACGGAATCATCAGTTATTCTCGCTTGCATCGCTCATTGACATCACCGAGCCTTTTTTTGCTGTTGTGACAGGTCAGTTGTTTGTTTTGCAGTGAAAATCCCTGTCATCAAGTTTATTTGACTCGGTTCATAATTTATTTTGTGTAACATCAAGTTGATTTCAATATATTGATGCCATCATTTCATCAACGGTGATTCCCGGATATCCCAACCGTATCCGGCGGTCAAAGCGCACTATACGAGATGCGAAGACTATGTAGCATATTTACATTCGTTGACCTTCCGATTTCAGCATCGGAATGGGCTGTTGAGCTCGCGGGCGGCATGCGTTGGTCTAAGTCGTGTAGAAAAGTCGCATAATCCTTCAAACCATAAGCGATGCCCGCTTCAACCCAGCTGCCGGATATGAAAGGGTCTGACAGCCACAAATACTCGCGGAAGAGAGGAGAACACGTGAATCTGTCCGTGAGGGGTGGAAGATCCATGAGTCAAGACGAAAGGAGAATCTGATGGGAAAAAACACTCGTGTGGCGATGCACATGTTGCGTACAAGTCACTTTGGGAGTACCCGAAATCAATGATTGCATGTTTGCTCGGCCATTCGGGGTGCTGTTTCATGATCATAACATATTCACTAGGGAATGTCGAGGTGCACCCTCTCGGAAATACTCTTCCTGTAGTAAATATTTAACCGCAATCTTGAGTTACTGTTGTGTCATACACCATTACTACCAAGAAATCCCGCATACTCAAAGATCGTGGCGAACAATAATTTGTCGGCTGCTTATTCATGTATCAAAGCGTAATTAAGGGGCTAGGAAACATTTGACGAGACGCCGCGTTAAGGCGATAGTCAAGGGTATAAGAATACGGATGTAAAATCTACTCTGGCTCGCCCAAAACAACCACCCATTGAATGTGGAAGCTAAGATGTTGCTCCTCACTTCGCCCTGAAGCTTTGACAAAGTTGGAGATTGTGTAGCCAACTGCGGTGCAGGAGTTGGCGGGTATTTCGCCTTTATACATAGGCAGGATATCCCGCAAGTTATCGATGTCAACTGAGGCGTCAAAGCCTGTGTGACGGGCGTCATAAACAGGAACTACTCAACACGGTTAGTCACGACCAATATCAAGAACGGAGCGAACTGACTGTTGTCGTCGTAGTTAAGCGAATCAGAAGGAGCGGTATATTTCTGTTTGCGGTACAGACTGGAGGTGCTTTGGATACCCTTTCGGTCAGGCGAACTAAGTTTTTCTTCAAAGGAAATCAGCAAAACAAGCTATATGGGAGTCAAACACTGACCGTATTTGTCGAGGGGTATTCCTTTGGTGCCGAATGTCAGTGCACTCATGTTGAGCTGAACATGCATAAGTTCTAGGTCGAATACCATGCCACACAGTCCGGTGATAGGAAAGTTAAGGTCCTGAGCACGAGCATGCAACTCCAATCTGGCCCTATGTGTTTACCTTGCCTTTTCCATGCGACCATTGCGAACCCCATCTCAACTATGTCTGCTGTTTTGAATGTTCCTGGGTCTTTTTCAACATACCTGTATATTATGTTCAGTAAATAGATCGACACAACGGATTCGAACCACGACCAGCTCGATGGTTTATATAATCACTAATTTCATTAGATTAGCCTGCTAAAAAGACTTCAAAAACCTAACGAACACAGCCACTATTTCCATTACACTATTCAAACGCACTGATAAAAGTTTCGCCATATCGAAATTCTGGTTCCCGATTGATGAAAAGAACGAGTACATAAAGTACTCGTAAATAGAGGAAGATAAAAAATATCCGGGCGTGGTGATAGCAGGATGATTCGGACGTACATGCAACTTCTCCCACCACCGATAAACGTCATCGTGTTCCCATATATCCCGGACATCTTCGTTGTAACAGAATCAGCCTTGCCCTTGGTCCACCGCTCGGGCCGGAATTCCAGGGTATCCTGGCCCCATATCCGCTTATTGTGATTTGCGGCGGCAATTGCAATATAGATCGCAGTCCCTTTAGGTACGTGGATCGCGTGGATGGCCTTCCCATCCACCCCTGTGATGGGTGTGCCGAGGGGGAGAACCGCATCGGTCATGGCTCTGGTTGTCGGTTAAAAGTTCACAGGCAGGCAGAGGCTGACTCTACGTACTCGCGGAACATTAGTGATGCGGGCGGGTATCTGCGTGCAGAATATGCATGAGTCTGGGCAATGGATCAATGTAAATTATACGCACAGGCGTAAGATTTCATGGACGACCCCATCGAGGTACGGGAGGACCGTGAGCGCGTCATGATCCAGCTCCTCTGGAGCGGCGAGAATTTCTGCACGCAGCTTCTCTTGTACATCAGGGTACATTGCGAGAGTTTCGAACAGCCTGTTCATCGCGGAGGTTGTGGAGTCTGTCGCGGCGAAGATAATCGCTCTGTGGACAGCAGCACAGTCAGCCTGTCTTTTGAATGTCAAAGGGATACGAACGAGGTGCATGAGATCAATTCTTCATCCGTCAGACTAATTCCATCCTCTGCTGATGCATTGCTTTTCGCTGCTGGAGGTGAATACGGAGCGCCGGGCTTCGACTTCTGATGGCCATACCTAGGAGGCTCATGATATCATCCACATCATTCAAGTCCAGCTTTCCGCTACGAATCGCCATTTTGCGATCCTGCACTAGTTCTGTGGCTTTCGCATCGATGAGATCAACAATATCGCGTAATTTTTGGAGGGCTGGCCACGGAACGAAGTTTATCATAGCTCGGAGGAAAGCTGGAGGGAAAAGCTTGACGATGAGAGGGAGCAGAGGAACTGCCAGCTGCATTTAAACGCAGTAGGGCTGGGACGAACCGTTACCTCCGGATGCGTGAACCTTCATAACACACTCACAAACATTGCGCGCAAGGCCACAGCGTATCGGTCGTCGTGCTCCTGGTGAGGGAGCATCGAGTCAAAAGAATAGCCAATTCCTGTTTGACAGATAAGCTCAAGAGAGGTGCGAGACAGGATTGAGTTCAAGTCGAGCTGAGGGCTTGCTGTAAGTGTCTAACATCATACCTAATTTAGTCATAAGTGCGCACCGTTCGAGGACCGCTAATGACGTTCGGACCAATGAGACCGTCTCGAGTCTGTCAGAAGATAAGGTGAGATCTGGCTTCGGTGGCCTGAAGCACCCATGCTCTCTGTGCGACCTCATAGAATGACGGTATCATTCTGCGGAGGTTGACCGTGGAGAAGGCAGGCGTCATGACTTTGCGATATTTGCGATGTTCGTCAAGGGAGCTGGACAATATCCCTTTCCCAAAGAGCAGAACATCCATGCTATTATGTGGAAACGGGAAATATTGTGTTCGGGGCCGGGTATAGGAATTGAATACATACGTGAGTAACATCTGCAACTCTTCATAAATATCTTGTTCTTGAACAAGGATGCTATGGAGCGCCGCTGGGTCGAACACAAAGAGTTGGCGATCCTGGAATAGAGTGATCAACTTTGCATTTCACCCGTAACAGTTCCTACTCCGAGAATGCCATGGATTTTGACGACCTGGGCGTAATTTTCTTCCAATTCGTGCTGAAAAGCCCAGTCGTCGGGATCATGGAATTGGGCTAGATTCCCTGTAAAAGGATGTGAGAGTGGAACGATGGTGGAAGCGAGGTATCAGACCGGCAATGATCGACTTTCCCGGCGGGCCAGGGATGTTGTCCAGCACAGAAGAAATCCGGCGCAGAAGGATTCGGACTCCACAGAAAACGAGAATCAGAGCACAGATAACGGTGATGGGAGTCATTGTACATAGACTCGGTGTGCTGTGTCAAGAATATATACCATCACCTTAGCACGGAAAGCGCGGAAAGTGGGTCATGAAAGCCCCACAGCCACATGTTCAGACGTGCTTGCGGGAGACGATAACGGACGTTCACACCGGAAAATGAATAATTTCACAGGATCACATGCAATGGGAGTGTGTAACTGAATCTCTGAAAGTCTCTTGATTTCAGAAATTCATTCACAGTTTCATGAATGATGGGGCTGAATCTCAGAACTTCAGTTACAGACTCAGTGGATCACGTGCGCTGTGAAATCATTCATTTTCCGGTGTGGTTACGTCTGCGGGCTTCCAGAAGAGATAAACTTAGCAAATATTGTAATGTGCCCCCTGCTTCACGGTCCGAGTTTTCGTTCCATTGGCTCAGCTTCAAAACACCTACGACCGACCAGCCCGAAAACGAGTTTAGTCAAGCGACCCGGCGAGGCTCGGAGGTAGTCTTGTAGTAAACACGATCGTGTTGCTGGCCGACCCGCTGATTACGCAATATGGTGGCTGTGCCAGCCGACGGCCAGTTCGCCCGTATTGCAGCGATGGGCCTCTTTGAAAATCCGGAAATATTTGTCAAGATTCCTGGAGCACATTCGAACATTTTACCCCGCAAGAATCTCTCGATTCAGCCAGTCAGTTCTCCAGAACAGGATCAGGCCAAAAAGCTGCTTATATAAAATGCTTCAGAAAACTCAGCTCATATCGCGACAACGAATGAAGGAAACTTTTAGCTTTAAGGGAGGGGCCTCTGAATTGGAAGTAGATCTGCACGCTCAAATATTCTCAGATTTATCGGCGCGTCGAGGCGGAGGCAAAACACGAGAAGGAATTTGATGGGTCAGCCAACAACAGGGGCGTGATTGCTAACAGACCATATATGGATACTTGGCTTACCCGTCATCCATATATCGGTTCTGTCACAGAGACTAGCTCGGAGGATACCAAGCAGGACATGAGCAGAAATTCAGCTATATGTGCGTCAAATGTGCGTCCTAGTATTCCTTTGTTGTGAGCTCAGGCCAAGGCGAGCTGCGAGCCGGGCCTGAGTGGGAGGCAAGGTAGCGTAGAGCGTAGCACGATCCAAGCACGATCCGTCAACGTCTTGTGCCAGTGTAGATTAGACGTATCTAATCTACACAGCCACATCGCCTTCTGCCTTTGCCGCACATGTCGCGTCCTCAAGACTTTCTTCACGCGTCTCCTTGTCCTTCTAGCCTCTTCTTTTCGCCCCACCCTCCCATTCCCTCTTCTTTGTTGCTCATGCTTGGGCTGCTTTGGGTCTCGTTTTCCCTGACCCTCGGTGGCCCTTGTGTACGGGTTCGGCCGTGCCCGCGCTCTGTCTCCCTCCGATCCGCCATTCCCCGCTGCCCTTCTTGCAGCCTCGGAAAGCCCCGATCTGCCGGGACGGCCGAACCCTCCTGCACACACCACACAGACCGTCCGTCCCTGCTCGGATCCAGCGAAAGCATACCCGACTCGGATCCAACGAGAGCACTCCCGAATCGGATTCAGAGAGATCATCTCTCTCTCCCCTCTCCCACCTTGCTCGGATCATCACCATCTCGGAAGCCTACCTTGCTGACCAGACAAGTTCCGACCCCGGGCCTCTGGTTCTTTTTTGCTCGACGCCGTTTCTCTATCCCGACGTTTCTGCTGCCTGCCACTTCACGCTGAATTCGTCTCACTGCTCGTACCTGTCTGTGCGAACAGCGTCTGATTCTTCTCTCAACTTCCTTGCGGCTCTTTATGTCAACTCGTTCGACGCTGCTTTGAACTCAGCGCTGTTTGGTTCTTTTGCCTTCGGCGCGTCCTTGTCGCACTGCCAGATCAGGAAAAAACACTTGTCTACGGAGTGCTACCAGGATCCCTGGTAGCTCCTGGTAGCGCTAGGTAGACAAGTGTTTTTTCCTGATAGTGACTGCTGTTGATGTACGTCTGCATCGCTACTTTCTCCTGCATGGGGTGCGCTGCTGATAAATGGTCATTATCGCGACTCAGACATGACCACACTCAACGTTCGCCGCTCTGAAAACTGCATATGTCACTTTCCCCCAGCCCCGCTTAAATCACCACTGTCGTTGCGGCGCCGAATTCACGCACATCCGTGTCCTTTGAGCACTTCCATACACCTACCACGAACTCCACGCCGGTGAACGCAATGCCCTGGCGGTGTGCACACATTTGTGCGCGCAGGGTAGTATCGATAATGATGCAGAGCAGGCCTTGATGCGGTACTCCGCTCTCGGTACACATTCTCCGCGACGCTACTCGCGTACGCTGTGTACCACCCGGCGGCGTTCAGCGCTGGTGCGCTCGATTTACGCACACGCCGACGCGCACGCCTTGCATGCCTGCCCGGCGCTGCCCCGCACGATTCACCGCATTCATTGCGTGCCCACTTGCGCACGGCTTGGTCGTGAGGTGGTGCATTCAATGTGGGGATCCCGTGCGCATCGCGCCCGTCTGCATCACCTGCGCCTCCAAACTCGTCCCAGGCGGCGTCGTATCGCACCGCACCACCCCGAGTCTGGCTGCAAACACTCGACGTTCTCGTGCGTCGCGCTGGAGGAGCGAGCGTGAGCACCCCCGCCGAGCTCAAGCCCATCGCGCGTTCCCACCATCGCAAGCCCTGCGGCGCCCTATAAGTTATCGTGTGGACTTGCGCACGAGACGGTATCCGTCGCGAGCATCCATCTTGCATCCATCTGTATCCGCGCGCGAACCCGGAACCGATAGATCGACTGCGATGCGCGACCACCGGTCGCTTCCCCTTCACCACATCCAGCCGCATACTCTTCGTCTCGTACTCGTCGCATATCATACACATCGCACCACACCGCCGCGCCCGCACGGCCGAATCAGAACGAGCGTGGACCCGCCCTGCGCAAGCCAGTGCCGATGGATGCGCTGCGAGGGGATTCGCGCCCGGCATTGGGCGCCGCTTGCGAACGGGTATACCTGCACCCCGTCTGGGCCCCGATCCTTCGACGACGTGCAGCGCTTCTCTTTCCGATGTCCAGGCTGACGCATTCCACCCCGTCGACTGTGTCCATGCCCCTATTACCAGGCCTAGCGTGGGAGGACGAAAAGCGCCGCCCGCCCGGGAGATCCCAAGTGGATGGTGCAAGATGTCGCCGTGTACGAGCCAGCTGGCCCTCTGGCGCGGGGTTCGCGGCGACGCGTGGCACTGGCGAGCACGATCGGAAGGGAGAGAGGAACCGAGGGCCGTTATTGCCCTGCGAATCGACGCGATCAACTCCACTAGTGCGTCAGTTTTTTTCTACCCTCCTTCCCATGCTGACTTGGCCCAGTCTCTCGTCGCGGCATCTCCCGGCGCTTTTGAAGAAACGTTACGGCGGCCGGCTGCAACTCCTATCTGCATCTCTACACAATGCCTCGCACCGCGCCACTCGCCCGCGCGGTCGACTCAGGACGAGCGTGGACCTGCCCTGACCAAGCCAGTGCCGATGGATGCGCTGCGAGGGGCTTCGGCGCCCGGCTCTCTGAATCCCCGGGCGCCGCTTGCGGACACGAGCATCAGGAAAAACCTCATTTCGCATTTGTTGACAAGTGTTCAAATTTGCCGACATTTGTTGACATTTCGTTCAAAATGTCGAAAAATGCCAGAATGCTGGAAAATGTTGAAATGGATAGGTCCCTAAAAATTGTTGCCAATTTTCGAACATTCCTTGAAAATTCTTGCAAAAATGTAACCAATTGGCACTGAATGGCACGGAATCAGTAGGATGCCATGTACACTCCCATTGCACTGAGAATAGAACAAAAATAGTTGTATTCGCATTTAGGATACTTACATGGGATGGGTACTAATACTGTATCTACACTGCACTGCACTGACACCCCTACCATTACTGACCCACCAATGCACTCTAGGACCTCAAAGAGATAACGAAAAGTAAAGGGGAACCGCCGAGGGCTTGCTGAACAATAGACTGATCAGCGAGTACCCAGTCAATACCGCAATATTTATCATACCTTGCGCGACGACAAACTCTCAAAAAATCCTTGCGAAGCGCGTGCATTCGTGAACCCTGAGCACCGGACATTAGAAATAAGAACGGGGAAATGGAGCCGGACACGTACAGGGAATGAAGTGATCACCCTGACTTTAAGCGATGATAGCGGGTAAAACGACGGGCGACATTGACGTTGGAGGCCCCCGGTCACTTGGGGTAAAGTCGGTCCGGAATAGAGTAAATCTGAGGAGAAATTTTCGATTTTTCGGTCCGTAATATAGAGTAAATCTGGCTCTGGGAGCCGTATGTCGGTCCACGATAGAGTAAATCTGGTGCAGCCCGAGTTTTTTTTAAAAAAATTCCGGGACAGACTGTCGCTTATATTCCACTTTGGGCTTCCATCAGGATCGGCCTTCCAATCGCAAGCGATCGCAATGCTGTCATAGCCAACTAGACCACAACAAACGTAAGTTTTCCTCGTCCGCGGCGACAACTGGCAGGCATCACTCAGGCCAACTCAGGCATCCCAGCGGCATCCCTCGTAATGATGGATTCGGACACCGAATCTGCACCGGCTTCTGATCCTTCCCGATGGATTGGTGTGGGCAAGATCTATCGAGATGTCCCGGCAATTGTCTCGACCGCCTGTACGGCCTCGCGCGCACTCCCGTCTTCGGAGAAGCGCCGACTTCCCATGGCCGACATGCCGGTTACCGGATTTCTCACAGTTCAACTTGCATCTATTTTGGACCATGATGAGCCGTGCCTCAAGCGGACGTCTCCCTGGTTCAGCTTGCAGCCACCTAATTGCGGAGAAGATGCGGTGTGGGCTCTCAAGTCCATCCCCCCACTCCAGTTCATACTCCAGCTGTTAGCAGATTATCCCCAGGCATGGCTCGATGGCTCTGCATCTATTGTAGATCATACTGACCGCACCCGCCATCTACCTCTCTGGACTGTCACCTTTTTTCACGAAGTCCTGAAAATTAAACTTGCCCAGGACAAATGGCGCGAGAGCCACTATTGGCTACCCAACTCGGAAAAATTTATTTTGGACTACGTCTCGTGGAATACTAGACATGTCGGCGCGCCTGAGGGCCAACTGGATTGGACACGGCTCATCAGCGACGAATGGCTTTCCGGCGAAATAATCGACGAGATGATGCGTGATATCAAAGCACGAGTCTCAGAGGATGAAACTTTGGCGTCGTCCACCATCATCCGTCCACTCGCTTTCCAGTTTTACATCACTCAGCTCAGCCGCTACGGTACGCAGCCCAAACGATACTTGGCGGACATTCTCGCCGAAGTCAAGAGCGGAAAGACTCGGATGCTATTCCCCATCCACTACAACGAGAACCATTGGATGGCTTTCATTATCAATTTCGAGAACCGCACATTTGGCTTCGGTATGCTTCTCGAATATATCTGGACGTGGGACTCACGCTGGTCAGGTGATTCATACATTTACACCGGAAATCCCAAGATATTCATAGGCTATTTGACTCAATGGCTCGCACACCTGTTCCCAGGGCCATTCACCAATCTGGGTGACATCCTTCAGCATTCGGTTCAAACCGATTACATCCATTGCGGAGTGTATACGGCAAACACCATCGAGAAAGAATTATTTGATATACCGAAGTTGAAGCAACAGGAATGCGGTGCTGCTCGCATCCAGTGGTTTAAAAAATTTATGGACAGGGCTGGTATTGACTATGTACGTTCTGCATTCATCTAATTCGATTTGGCTGAGTTTATTGCAGCCCGTTGACCTGGCGTTCCCACAAATTCACGAAATGGATGAGGTTTTCGCAGATGACCTTGCAGTCGATGTCTCCGCTGAGACTTATTTCATCGATCGTTCATCTATATCTATCAACGATATTCTGAATCTCCCAATATCGTCGACATCTACCTCCGAGACTGCCCCCCGTCTCATTAGCTACAAACGATGTTCCTCGACGTTCCTCGGATGACACCATTATCTCATCCGTATATGATCGCGAGCCGCCTGCAGTACCGGATTCAAAGATCCCCAAAAGAAAACGCGCAGTTCCAGCAGACCAGTCTTCGGAAGACGATATTGATTCCGAAATTGAGAAGTACTTCACGTTGCGCATTATTGGGTGGTCTCAGTTAATATTATTGAGCAGGGAACGGGCACGATCCAAACGCACCAAGGAAATCAAAACCCGGGCCAAGAAAACATCATGGGAAGAGCGCCGTCAGACGCTGGTGGATGATCCCTATACTGTGAAAAACTCAGACGGGTCTTTGAAGGGCAGCGAGCACGAGGTTTACTGCCGGTGTACTCCCAGCAAGCTCGTCAAGCTGGAGCCCAAGAAACTTTATACGCTCGCAAACTGGTATTCACACCAGAAGGTATGCGAGCTCATCACGAAAGTGAAACCCGGTGCAAAGCCAAAGCCCACGACCACACCGAAGCCGAGTTATTCCACCAAGGTATTCAGTGTTAACATGTTTGTCCATCACTGAGCTTTGAGTAGGGTGGAATTTACAATTTCTTCGCCCTCAAAAAAACTGCGGGACCACCGCCCGTGGTCGAGGAACCAGAAGTCTTTGCTATAACGGCAAAGAAAACTGTCATCGGGGCATGTTCCTTTGACAGAAGCTTCCAACCGATCACTTACAGCTTTACATAGGATCAGCGATTGGATATCGGTTACTTCCAAGGATCCGCCAAACCCTACTCTCTCCATCCTGCAATTGATCCACTGGAAGAGGTTGAATGTCAAGGTTTGCATGGTCACGGCTATCGTGAATATGCGTACCAAATGGGTGATTCATCGCTCGGAGGCATCTCTGCTACGGCTTGGCTCCGTTTCGCACCCCTGTTATTCCCTTACAAGGTGTGGTCTCGGAATGGCGCTTCAGAGGACACTGCGTCGGAGGCCAGTGACGTCGAAACCGCTGAACCCATGGACGAAATTCTTCCCGAGAAAGTCGTCCGCGAAGCTTGTCAGTTAACCCTGGCTGTTGATCTTGCGCTACACGGCATACCACAGACGACAAACAAATTCCCTCAACGCACCAGGTGGACAGAGTACGAGAAAAGAAGGCTCCATCAAAGTCTTCAACTTGCCGCCCGATGGACTGTTCATTCAAACAGCGGCTCTGTTTTTGCGAAAGGGTGCGACGGGGTTACTACCAATCGTGACCATACCTGTTCGCCGTGCATAGCAATTGGGCGCGACGAGGGGCTGAAGCGTGGTGTTCGTAGAGCCCTGGCACTGGCTCGCTTGCCATTGGACGAGTTTACCAAACGGATCAAGAAGCGCCTTGCTTATACGCCGCTGGTTCGGAGCGAGCATGCGGCAGCTGTGGCAAAAGCGAGCCTTGGAACACCCGCGGTGATGAAGATCATGTCCTCGAAAGCAAAATACGGGCCTGCTGGAGTGTTTTCTCAGCCTCTATCGGCAATCGCTACGCGGAGATCTCGATGACCAGGAAACCTTTGTCGCGATTGCTCGGCAGCTCTCAGACAAGGTAACGCGTAAAAAAGATCCAACAGGCAAGGCGATACATGGTATTCGCTACGACGAAGCCTTCTCGAAATATTGCACGCTGATGCGCTCCTATGGCCCTCGATCCGGCTCCCAGTACAATTTAATGGCCGGAATGACTGGAGCAATTTCTCAGCGTCAGATGCGGTGAGTAATAATAACAATGAAGCATGGCAACATATAATTTTTCCATGCAGACGCCGTGCGGCAAAGTCGGCGGTGAGACTGGTCAGCCCCGATCTGTGCCCCGAGAACCTTCAACCTGCTCTGGAATTCGCGAAACTGATGAACTACGATGGTCCATGGATCTGCGCCGGAGATGCCACAAAGGTATTGAAAAAGTCTATCCAAATCCTATCGAAATCTGCTCTTCTAACGGAACCTTGCAGTTACGACCTCTGCTCACGACATCATCTGAGTTCAGTGAGAAGAACTCTGCCCACGTTGTTGGATCAACCTTCCCCTTGCGCAATGTTCTCTTCAGGAGCTCCGAAGAACAATCAAGAATTATTTCGGAGATTGAGGCAGAGAAAGCAATAGCAACTCAAACACACGTTCTTGCGTTTAAAGTAAGCGATCCAGCACTTGCAAATTTCGCAGATAATGAAAGCTGACCGCCCCAAATAGATTCCTTTGCCCGGGATGCCAGTTTTCCCAGTTCAATTCCGCGCCACCAAGGGGAAAGTGAAAGCTGAAGAGCTCCGCGACATCCACTTGGAATTTCGCAGCCTCTGTGGCAAAGCCGGTATCAAGCTCCTTGCAAGCAGCGCCGATGGTGCCTCATCTGAGACCAAATCACAACGACTCATGATGAATGCACGAACTCCGGAGCGCCTTTCGTACCTCAACCCGAAATTCGGCGTGTTTCTAAGCTGCCCTGTCTATCCAGACACCGGACCTCACATATGTACCACCGATCCAGATCACGCGCGGAAAACGGCTAGGAATAATTTCCTGTACGGAACTCATTTCCTGACGCTTGGTTTCGTCTACCTCTGCCACGCTATCTTGATGTTCTTCCTGACTGTCATCAAAGCACCGCTGTTGATCAAAGATTTGTTCAACCCGGACAAGCAGGATGATGGGGCAGCCCGACGTCTTTTCGCTCCCTACATCTTCAGTTTCCTTGTTGATGCCAGTGGAAACCTCAAACATCCTTCGCTAGAAGGTCTATTCATTTTAGCCTTTGTTTTTGGTGCGCTCTAGACCGACCTTCTTTCAGCACGAAAATAATAATTCAATTAATTTCAGGAGAACTATTCGATGCATGGATGAAGCGTGACATGCCGCACATCGAACGCGTCGTTTGCGTCTTTCGTGCGCGCCACTTCCTCACGATTTGGCGGTCCAACATCGTCAAGGCTCAGGGCCGCTTTCCCGATCTGTTCCAGATATCCTCCAGCTTTTTGGCAACTCCATCTTTCCACATCCTAATGCGACTGTGTGATCAATTCATTCTGCTTACTCTCGCGCACCTCGAATTCTATCCGAATGTTCCCTTCATGCCTTGGCAACATGGCACTCACTTTCTCGAGCATTTCTTTGGCATTGCACGCTCCTTCATCACGGACTTTTCATTTGGGCAGTTCATCGAGATGTACAAGCATATCCTGATTCGCCAACGCATTCTCGCTTCCGGCCAATATAGCACGAAAACGGAGAAGGACTCGAATAACGGGTACATTTTCGATTTTGTCGATTCACGAATGAAGCCCGAGGAGATCGCCGCGCTGAAGAACATTCCATCCCGCGCCGAGATCGACCGTGCTTGCCAGATGGCCTGGAACGAGGCAGCCGCCCTCGCAACACAGTTTGCCAAAATGCGGATTCCGGCGCTGCCGCTGAGCTCAGAGGATCTCCATCCCCAATTCCGAACACCCAATGGAGATCCTCAGGCTGAATACGTTGAGGAGGAGGAAGATGAGGAGGCGGAAGTGCTAGAAAGTACCCCACTCGGCCTCGATGCGGATGCTCTTGCTTCAGAAACCGTACGCGTCCCACGAACGGCTCCATCTCCCCCAGTTCGCGACAATGACTCCATCCCGGGGTCATCGCTATCTACACCAGAAGCGATGGCCCATGCAGCACACCATGTCGTCACCGAGCAGCTCCTGGCTGAAAAAGCAGCGGAAGACGAGGCGGAACTTGCAGCCCTCGAGGAGAGACTGGAAAATGAACCAGCCACCAAAAAGACGGTCTCAGGTCGGATGCGGATCGAGGAATTGCTGAATCCCGCTCCTCCTGTTGCTCTCAAAACTCGACCCATCCCGACATTCCTCGTCGCCGGGCAGCCCATTTCGCGCCAGAGTTTGGTTGACCAGCGTACGAGGCACGGCGCAACAACCCGGGTGCATTCTGAGGCTGACCGCAAACCCGAGACGGATGGCCGGTATCTCGACGGCAAATTTTCACTCAATCACGCTGCGCACCAACTCAAAGAAGCTGTGGAGCAGAGCGAGTCTCTGCGTACTGAGACGGCCTTCCAGAAAGGCAGATACCGCCGCTGGATTGCGTCTGGGGACCCGAAGGAATGGAAGGTTGGTTGCAAAATTCATGTCGCCCTCGGTGACATTGCTGGTAGGTTCTCTCGCCTTCTAATTTGGCTCTAGTTTCAAGTCCTTTTTTCAGTTCCCCACATCAAAGTTCGAGGCGTAACAAAGCTCACCTTGCTCCGCGTTGATCACAGCCTCGTTATCATGCGAAGCGCGGTGCGGATCTATTTGGGTTTGGTTAGGGGAATTTACCGCTACGGTTCTGTGTCCGGGAAGCACGAAAGCTTTACAGATGCGGAAACTGTCGACGGGCTCAGTTACCTGAGTCTCGAGGTGTATGAACAGGTAAATGATTTGCTGGATGTCGTTGTCCTTCTGACTTTTGCCTGGATCGTTAGTGTTCCTTCAGGCGCAATTTCTTTCAGCATGTTTCTCCCGGGGAGACCGCTGACGACTACGATCTGGCACTATACACTCATGCACCAATCTCCGAACTGGTGTATCATCTCAACGGCGCTTCGTTGTCGCCCTTGAGTCAAAATACTGATGGTTTGTTCAAGCTGTCAGCGGGCGACAACGGGTGGGACCGTTGGCATGTTCTTTCTGGAAGGGAATATCGACGCGTGCTGGAACTCGAATCAGATGACGACGCCGACTCTTCAGAAGACGAGGGAGACTATGAGGAACCAGAAGAGAGCGGAAGGAAGAGAAAACCAAAAGCTCCGCGAGGTGCACCGAAGAAAAATAAGAAGACCGCGACGCAGAAGAAGCCAGCGGTGGCGTCCAAAAAGGCCATGGCAGTGGCGTCCAAAAAACCCACGGCGGTGCAGAAGCCCACAGCGTTGCAGGAGGCACGAAAAGCCGCAGTGAAGTCAGCCAGAGCAGCAGGGGGCGCAAAGAAGGCTAAAAAGTAGCTCTGGGAGGCTCTAGGCGCAAAAAAAAAAAGTCGGTCCGTAATAGAGTAAATCAGAGGCTCTGGCCCTATTTTCATAGAGTAAATCTGACCAAATTTGCCAAAAAATCCGGACCGACTTTACCCCAAGTGACCGGGGGCCTGACGTTGGGCGGTGATGTGGCACCTTGTGGAGCCGACAACTCGGGTGCTGCTTCGTAAAATTTACTCCACTGCAACAACGGTGGAATATCACGACATGCCTTGGCTCTGACTCGACTGGCAACTTGGAGGCCACCTTGAAATGTAAGGAATGATGTAAAAAAGGTGTGTTCATGACAAGGCCGGAAGGGTTGGGCGTACCTCTGACTGTGCGCTGGCGAAGTAAGCAGGTCGCCGTGGTCGCCGTGGACACCTGGAGTGAAAATTTGAGGCGGAAGGCACTAGACAACGGCCACAAAACACGTCATATGGCTGGGAAGAGCGAGCACGGGGCGGATTCTGGGGCTACTGTGGGCACACAAAGGAGAAAGTGGGAGTAAAGTGTATGAGCGGACATGGGAGGAAAGGAAGAAAGTCGTTTGTTCCTGTTTGCAGAAAAGATCGTTGGTTTCGATGTGTCAGTGACAGCTGTCTCGGTTGTGCGGAGACCGAAATCCGCGGGTTGTCGCGAACATCAGGGCAGGCGTCGGCAGAAGTTATCCCACTCAACCTTGACACTTCTTCAGAGGGGATGACAATCCTCATGTTCGGCGATGCAAAATGGCCACAAAATTGTCAGTTCCTGGTCTGATATACATATATCACGATAAAATATGTAGTCAATATATATATTCCAGCTTGGATATGGAGAATGGGGAAGGTTTTGTGCTGGCTGCATAGAACAGATGTGCTACTAGTATTGATAATTTGACTGTGGCCGCTCGAGCCATCATCAAGCTTATACAGTAGGCGGGGTTTTGGTTCGAGGTGCACAGCCGATGACTCTAATCAGAGGTCATCAAATGTCAACTCTTGCCGGTAATAGCGGGCAATAGTCGGCAAAAGTTAACTAATTGCTCAAAATTGCCGACAATTTACGGAATGTCAAAATTGTGAACAAATGTCAACAAAATGTCAACAATTTGCAAATGGGGTTTTTCCTGATGAGTATGCCTGCGCCCCGGGTCCGGGCCCTTCGACGGCGTCCAGCGCGATGTCCAGGCTCGCTCGCTCGCTTTTGCGCATAACAGCGACAGTTTCAGTGACGCATTTCACTTCGTCGACTGTGTCAATCCCCATTACCGGGCCTAGCGTGGGAGGACGAAAAAGCGCTGCCCGCCCGGCAGATTCCAAGTGGATGGTACTGCGCCTGAGGAAGATGTCACTGAGCATGAGCCAGCGGGCCCGCTGCGCGCGTGGGGTTCATGGCGGGGCATGGCACTGGCGAGCACGATTGGAAGAGGGAGAAGATGGAGGCGGGGGAACCGCAGGTCGTTTGAATAAACTCTCCGCTGCGCTACGAATCGAAGCAACTCGTGGACGCGGTCAACTGCAGCGGTGCGCCGGTTCTTTTCTCTCGGACCCTTTCCGTACTGACTTGTCCCACTCAGTATCCCTCGCGGCGTCCCTTCTGAGTCTTAAGGAAACACCACGACTGCGACTTCCACCCACCTCACTACGACCGCTTTGCACGATCTTACACCTCCATGTATAACTGCACGGCCGACGGCTCCATCGACACCACGGCTCGAAGACTGACAAGCAGCGGGTCGCGCCTTTCTGTTCCCCTGCATCGTCGCGGCCGGCTCGTACAGTACGGTACACCCTGCTACCATTCGTCGACGCGCAAACGGGGCACGGGCAAAGCACATCGGAATGCCCGCGCTATTTTCCCTCTTCCGCGAACTTCGCGTTGCAAGCCGCGCTTGCCCGTTTAAATCTCATCCCCGCAAATATTCCGACGTCTGCAGCGTCCCGAATTCAGGCCAGAGCAAGTACAGCACTGCTCGACCAGCTGCGACAACCTGCGACACCACGCGGCATCTGCGTGGAATCTTGATGCTCAGCAAGACTTGTGTCCCTTCCCCCTTGACGCGTCCCCCGCCTCAGAATCATCTGCGCCTACGGGGAAACATCACGTCGCATCACCCGCGCCGACGAAATCGCATACTATGCGAACCGCCTTTCCGTTTTTCGCGCAGCACCAGCGTTCGGGCAGGGAACTGATCATGAGCTAGCTTTGCTCGATCCTCGTGGGCGGAGTGCTCAGCCTGGCGATCCTGCCGGGCGACCAGAACGATTGTGTAAGGGGTGCGAGCGTGGTGGAGTGTACGAACAGCATGCGACGGGCGGAGGGAGGGGGCGAGGATGGAGGATCACCCACGGAAGCATCCACCAGATCCTCGTGGGTGGTGGACAATCTCATCGCGCTGCTCGCCCAGGCATTGTGGGGCATGGGTCGGCGAGGGCAGAGAAGGGGCAGAGAAGGGGCGGAGCGGGTGACGATGGAATGGCGCGGGATGCAGCGGGATACGCAGCACTCTTGGCCGCCCCAGAATCTGCGACCGCGGCACGCGTGAGCTAGAGGGTGGTGAAGGTAGAAGAAGGGGAGGGGAATAACGAGCGAGTGCGATTATGGTGAGTACCTTTTGTGTTGTCCTCCTTCATTGCCTTCTTTTCCTTCTGCATTGTACTGTACAACATTTCCTTTCTTTTTGTATATTTGTCATCCGTTTCCCTTCCGCGCCCCCTCTGCTTATCGTCTCACACTACGTTTCCTTTTTCGGTGATTCCCTTTCAGGCCGACGCGATCTTCCCTTCTACTGGTACTGGTACATCCGGCGGGTATATGGACAATATCTAGTGCTCGATCCTCCTACACTTTGATTCCGTCTATCCTACTCTCTTGGAAGATCGATCACGCATGGAACTTTCTAAAATGAATCTCATCTTCATTCGGCTACCATCTTTGTCTGCCTCTTTGTTTTTATTTTCTCCCCATACCCACGCTGACACATTTGTTTGTAGTTCTATCTCCGTGGCTCTTCCCCGTACCCATCCCCGACATCGATAAACTTGACTCGGGAACCTCGTTAAGGTCACATTTTTCGACCTGTGTCCCGAATCCATGCGTACTTGCTAGAGGTGCAGCGGAGCTGAAACCGGGGGGGCTGTTGCATGGACTCGCGATGCCCCCGGGTTCGGAGAAGTGAACCCTGGGGCGAGGACGAGGTTGAACCATGCAGGGTGGAACATGGGAATCCTGGGCGCCGGTTGTGCGCGCGGTTGGTGCGCAGGACCATGGTGGAAGTACCCGAGTGCCGTTCACGAGACGCCTGGATTCGTGTTAGTTGGTGCAGGAGGCACAGTGAGTGGCCTCTTGACGTCGCCCGTGTATCGCGGGTCTGTCCCGCGCGGGTGGCACACCCGATTCGACTTTTTGCGAGTGGGGTCTTCCGCGCGTGGGTCAGATTGCGTGCAGAGGATGCATAACTGGCCTTCAGCGCTCGCAAACGGTGCGCGTGCGGGGCGGTAGGCTGTCGGGGAGCAAAGGAGCTGACATTCAGCGCTTCTGCCACAAACTTCGTCGTGGTTCTCTGCCCCAACCGCTTTTGCGCGACGGTCTCCCTGTGTCCTTTTTCTCATATCACCTCGCAAGAGGCCAGGACGGAGAGCAACTCCCGTTTCGAGTTTTTCTGAGCGGGATGCCATTTTTCCTTCCCGCCATGCATGATACGCCTGGCTCGTGCCAGTTTTGTCCGCCGTCGGTTTTCTTTTTCGGGGCGTGGTTTCTGTGTACTGTCAATGGAAATGCTGTCTCCGCCCCCCCCCATTCCCATACGGAAGTACCCGTTTAACTCTCTGCATCCATGCGCACTGCCGGCTTCTGCCGTCCCCGCGCGGTCCTTTATAACACTTTCTTCGCGGCGAGGTCTTCTTCCACGATTCAATCGTATCCGACGTGTGTTCCTCGCTGACTTGCTGAGACTGCCACCGTCCGGCATGTCATGTTCCTCGTGTGCGAACCGGTGCGTACTCATTTGACAAAAATTGCACCCGAAAGATCTCGGGATTCGTGCCCAATCGTCATATGGTGCAGCAGCGGAGATGAGGTACTGGCCTGACAGAATTTGGCAGCTCAGTCGGGTGGTTAGTATCTGTTAGTATTCCTGTCATGCATGCGAAAATGTAAACATACCCGCGTACCGGGAATAGCTCCGCGCCCTGCCATCCACTGCATCCGATATCTTCTACTGTAACCGGCAAGTTTACCATGAGTCTTGAGAAAATGGCACGGCCCGGAAAGGCTGCACATACATACCACAAAGAACCAGTCTGTTTGATCCCTATCTCGACAATGCCCCGCCAGCGCAGTGTCACCGATGTTCGCATTGATAACACCGCAGCCTGTTTAGCTACTGCCTTGACAGTTCTCAATGACCTCAATGACGCACTAGAGCCTCCTTTTGTTCTGGGTATTACAAACATTGTTCGTGCCTTCTCCCTCAGCCAGATCAATGGTCCCCATATTTGATTTCTCGTCGCACACAAAAATTCCGATTTTATTCTAACTTTAAAACACACCGCCAAGATTTTGATGACGAAACTCAACCAAACTTTGCGCTTTTGCTACTGGTTTTTTTTGTAGGAAAAGCACTCATATCTACCTTCCCATTCAGCTAGATCAAAGGTCCCCATATACAATTTTCAGCGCACACGAGCATTCCGTCTTTATGTAAAACATACCGCCAAGATCTTGATGAGGCAGCTCAACCAAACCCTGCACTTTTGCTATTGTGTTTTTTTGTAGGTGTAGCACTCCTAGCTACCTTCCCCCTCAGCCAGATTAAAAGTCCCCATATTCGATTTTTGTCGCACACGAAAATTCCGATTTTATTCTAAATTTAAAACACACCGCCAGAATTTTGATGACGAAGGACCGCCCAGCTGATACAGTCATTGACGCAAGAATTCCTCTTCCTATCATTTAAAGCACATTTGTAAACAACTATTATGAATGAAATTACTGTCCACTTGCAAAAGTAGAGTATATTATATAGAGTAGGGGACTGGCGCTTGCCGCCGCTACCGATGGAGTATTGCGGTAGGGCGTTCGGGCAGTTTCGGGCCATCGGAGGCATGCTTAGTCATCTATTTGCGCATGTTGTAGGCAGTTCCTGGCTTGCTTTATCCCTTGCATCGCGACACTGCGGGATCCTCTTTCGACCAGCGCCAGTGCATCCGGCCATCCTACCGCATATGGTGATTGGAGTGGGATTTGAACCCACGCCCTTTCGGACTCAGCTTGTCCTGCCGCGCTCACCACTTTTACTCTTTCGGCCCGATTTGGCCCGACGAAAAAACACGAAAACGATGTCCGCGAACAGACGAGCTATCGATGATACAGAAGACGAGTTCCAGGCTGCGCTAGCCACTTACACCAAGGTGGGAAACAAAACAGCCGCAATGCGGCGCCTATGGAATGCAGCATACGAGAAGGGGAAGATGGCGGTGGTGGCGGCGGAGGCGCGGCTCCCGGTACCAACACCAGAGGAGTCTCGGGATCTGGATATTGGGGCAGCAAAGCTGAGGGGTTTTGCGGAAGGACGGAGGGCTGGTTTTGAGGAAGGACGACGAGTTGGTGAGAAGGGGGCGATGACAGTGGACGCGGTCGAGCTTGTGTTCGCTTCGGGGAAGGCAGACGGGATGGAAACTGGCCGAGAGAAGGAGAACCTGCGATGGAAGAAATTGGGGCATTTTGAGGATGGTACGTGTCGCTCTGTTACCAGCGCCACTGCTGCCGGCGCCGAGGCCGACCCTTCATCCCCGTTTGCGAACACCACCGATGTCATGTCGGTCCTTACCGGCTTCGATTGGGCCGACGACGCAGAATCCCTCCCCATTCACGCTACATCTTTGACTCCCCGACAACTGCGCGATCTTTCAGGGCTATGCTCGGGCTCGAAAAATCCATTCAGCACGTTGCAACGGCGCCATACAAGACACTATGGCTCTCACGCGAATCTGATCCGAAGACGGAACTTCTACACCACCAACCCGGCCTGAAGTTAAGAAGATGTCATGACTTGATGTGGATTTGATATATGTTGAGTTCATCAGACTGATGTCTAGATCCAGTCAGAATGATCTTTGTAAACAGCGGTCGGGATGATGTTGGTGCTTTGTGGATTTGATGTCGGTTCTAGCACATTTCTGACATTCAACTTCTGCCATTAAAATTATTTCCACCTGTATCCTGCACAAGTCAAGACCTTGCAACTGCGGGGTCCTCCCATCGTTGCTCTGGTGGAGCACCTCGGGTTCAGCTCACAGGTAAAAGTTGATAAAAGTCAGAAGTTGACGTGTTAGAACACACTCTCGGACTTCTTGCCGACTCCAGAATATAGATACCATCAGGAATTGGCGTATTTTGGGTTTGCGCGGGCCGCGCTTGATCGGTGAGCATTGTACAATCGCAGGCTGTTTCAGAAGTTCGAGTTCAGAACAGGCTGGCAAACTGAATAGAATGAGCAAGAGAACACTACGAGTTGTACGACGGAGAGCACTGCAAGCAAGTTGCGATTGCGCAAACATCAAGTCCGATCATCAGCACGTGCATAGCTCGTGCACGCGTTGCCACCTTGTTGATCATTTGATCGATGCCACTTGCTCTTGACCACCACCATCTCTTCCCTTTCCCCCTCCCTCTCGCCCGCTCCCTCAATCGTTTTTGGACCCCAGCTTCGTCTCAAGGCCGGCCGCAACCACCATGACTCCCTCAAGTCTTCCTCCTCAAGTTGTCAGTGGGTCAAGTCCTCAAATTCCTGCTCTTCGGCTCTATCAATCACTCGCAAATCCCCTCAAGCCGAAGACGTCCTCCTTCAAGCGCCATCAACCGCCTCAAGTCCTTGCGAGCTGTACCCAAGACGAAGGTCATTTGCGAGTTCCAAGAACCAAGATCCGGCTTCCCCCACTCACACATTGCACCCATACCTCTCTCACGTCTTCAGTTCCGCTTCTCTCTCCTGCCACATCGGAGCTTCGATTTTACCGTTCATCAAGGCATCTCTCAAACCTGCCCTGTCGCGTATCTGATCTGCTGCCGCACACACAACTTCTGTGTGTCTTGTACCGTCCTCCTCCAACTCCCGCTGCTCCTGTGCGCGCTTCCAAACATCTCGTCCTCACGGTGTTGTATATAACTTGTTAACAGTGAATTATCTATCATACTTTCCTTTTTTCTATTGTGTGCCCCCATAATATATGCCCATGATATACGCAAACTCTTCTGAACATCTTTGAATATGGAGAACAATCTATAAAAAACATTTCACAGGCAAGGAACTGATATCAATGCTGGATCGATACAATGTTCGGCCGTGAACGTCAACTTGATGTGGCTCCTCAGACCGACATCAGTCTGATTGGCTGGCACAGTCCACTTCTGATGTCGGAAGTGACACGATTCGACATCAACCACAGACATCACACAACATCTTAGTACGACGTCAAGTTGAGGTCAGTTGTGCTTGGTGGTGTATTGCTCACCACCAGCACAGTTCACGAGCAACGGGCATTCGGACAGCAGCAATTCTTGGTTGGGAGTTTTGGTGTGGGCTTCAGTTGGTTGGTTGACACAGACAGCCATCGGGGGTGTCTCGTTGGGTTTAGGAGGGCTGTAGGCAACGAGGACGTTGCCTTGTTGAGGGGGGTAGATGCGGTAGGGCGTTCGGGCAGTTTCGGGCCATCGGAGGCATGCTTAGTCATCTATTTGCGCATGTTGTAGGCAGTTCCTGGCTTGCTTTATCCCTTGCATCGCGACACTGCGGGATCCTCTTTCGACCAGCGCCAGCGCATCCGGCCATCCTACCGCAGTATGTTGTATCCGTGTGGTACAGATAGATGCCCTGACAAGCTGCGAACACAGAACACTCCACAAGATCTATACATTCCTTGAAGCACAACATCATGCAAACAAGTTCAAAAGGCTATTTCATAACAGTGCGACAAACAACATGCTCAAGGAGTGTCATGCAGGATTGCACCATGCAAAGGAGGTGTTCAAAGTATGACCTGTGTTTTCTTCTTCAGAACATTGAATGGAGCCCCAACAGATTGAGACAGGTTCTGTGATGGTCAATGACATCGAGAATCTGAACAAGACAATGAAAATCATGCATCAAGAGTTACTGGAGTTGATTCAAAACCTGTCCGATGCAAATACTGTTTCAGAGGAATTATCAGTATGTACATATTGAAGATCTTGATATCAGGCTTGTTGAACTCCGGTTCAGGTATATGTCGGAGCCAGTGAGGTCCAAAACAGGTGAAGGACCAGTTTAATTGCCTGGTTCATTCTCATGACATGTTTTCTGAAGTTCAAATTCGTTTTTGTTATTGCCCTCAAAGCCCAAGATTTTTCATGGTCGGGAGTCCAAGTTGGCAAATATTATAAAAATGCTTTGCCAACAGTCAGCCAGAATAGCCATCCTTGGAGGGGGTGGAATGGGAAAGACAAGCCTGGCAAGAGCAGTCCTGCACCATACAGACATCACATCAAAATTTGAACACAAATTCTTTGTTAGTGCAGAATCTGCAACTACCAGTGTTGAGCTTGCTGCACTTATTGGATTGCATGTTGGATTGAATCCGGGTCCAGATCTCACCAAATCAGTGACCCAATATTTTTTCAGGATGCTATCTTGCCTGCTTATTTTGGACAACCTGGAAACGGTGTGGGAACCTATGCAATCCCGAGCAGGGATTGAAGAATTTCTCAGCCAGCTCACAGATCTTGGAAACATGGCACTCATAGTGTGTTCAACCTGCTTTTAAGGTATTTTTTTCCTGACAAGTGGGTTACAGATCACAATGAGGGGGGCAGAAAGACCAGCTCGTGTTCGATGGACTCGCCCGTTCCTATTGCCTCTGCGACCTCTTTCTGATCATGCTGCACAA